>JAKGSA010000090.1:155388-176246 GCA_033558755.1 Philaethria dido | reverse complement strand
TTTTATTAACTTGTTTTTGTATGATTATTTTTGTTCCTCTCCTTCTAACGCCTGTCGTGGCGCAGAGGCACAAGCGTGCGACTGTAAACGCGACAGGTTGTGGGTTCGATTCCCACTCCAGGAAATGAAATTTTTCATTTCCTGGGTTTGGTAACAAGGCAAAGCGCGGCGTTGAGTTCGGCGGAAAGTGGGGAAGGGACTGTTTTAACACTAGGTTTCCTCTGTCTACCCTGCTATATGCGGGATACAGCGTGAAGCTATGAATGTATATATTATTATAAAGTCAAAGTTTAAGATGCAAGAATTATTATATTGAAATTCGTTTTATTTTCCCGTTCTTGTAAGACGTTGGTTAATATTCCTAATATTTTAGTGATAAAGATTAATTATTCTATATTTTATCTTATTTTCACTATCTTATTGTATCTTCCTTATAAAACCTAGAAAGAAGATTTACATATATATGATTTACAATATAAGTCCTTAATAGCAAGCAGGCTTAAAATTAGCAACTGATCCTCAAGGACAATAAAAAAAACAATAAAAAACATCAATTTTCTACCAATTCGATTACGAAATACATTCCAATACATACATGGAAAGCTTTGCAACGATGTTGAAACCATTAGGTTTATTCCATTCCACGCTATGATTTTACAAAGTTACCATTTAATAGCTCATTTTCAATTCAAATGAATTCGAAATAACTTTTCATTTTTCCTCTCAACAGCAGAATTGAATGAAAATTAATGTTCACTTTACGAATTACGAGTGCTCGGCAAAACTATGGACCTCTTGTCGGATCTTTCGTCCCGTTTTTATTGGATTGCACTTAATTTTAATTAAAAATAAGCGTTTCAAATGTCAGTAATTTCTTTTTTTTTTTAACTTCACGCTGTATCCCGCATATAGCGGGGTAGGCAGAGGGAACCAAAGAACTTAGTGTTAAGACACTCCATTCTCTTTCAACATTTGATTGATTTTAATTATTTGCTTGACAAATTATGATAGGACTTTTTGGTATTTTATAGTGCTTAGGAAAAGAAAAATCGTGTTTAGAAAACGTATGAAAATTTTAATGCAGCTGGATAAAAACGCATGGCTTAGCGGTCAAAGCGCTTAGACGGGTTTCAAGAGGAGCGGGTTTGAGTCATGCTTGGTTTAAATTTGTATGTGTTCTGTAAAAATTGTGTTTGTTTTTTTTTAAGTTAGGGCAGTTGGGTATTTGGTGTGTTCTTTGTATATTTCCAAGTGAAGACACCATAAATGAACGGTGAGTGCAGAAACAACGTAAGTCACAAAAAATGCAAAAAATCGTAATCGATTTAAACTAGCTTAGAAAGGCAAGTTATACACTTTTTTCTCCCTCCTGCAAAATTTGAAACTCCGGACTTACGTTGTTTCTGCACTCACTGATTCAAATAACCATTGATTAGACTATTTTCAATACGGTACAATTCTTATCTAAAATTATACCATCAAAATTGGTTCATCTAGTAAAAAATATGCAACAATATTGTAACACACATTAAGATTATAATTGTAAAGAACAAAAAACCCGACTGAACTAATTCTTCAAATTTAGGAAGCAAATACAAATAAAGTAAGCTATAAAAGCTAGTTATGTGTTATATATTTGAAATCATCAACGATTTTTTTGTTTTTATTCATGACGTAATTGCCTCTCTAGGGCGCCATATTGAATTAAGAATGACGTCACATATCTAAAAACACTTGGAGTATCAATACCTATCTAGCGTCACCTTAATTATATAATTCGGCCTAGGGGTTTGGAAGACATGAGGTAATAAAGAATATTACAAACATATATGAGACGCGTGAAAAACATAACCCTTCTCTAAAAGTCGGGTAAAAATACAGTCGTATTAAGACCTCCACCTTTTTTAAATTAGTTAAAACACAAAATTAAATGCTGATGATGAAAAAACTTCATACATACATACATACATATACTACTTGACGTATATCCCGCATATAGCAGGGTAAGCAGAGGGAACCTAATGTTAAGACACTCCGTTCCTCACTTTCCGCCGAATTGAGGCATTGCGTGCTGAGTGACGGAACTCAACGCCGCGCTTTGCCTTGTTACCAAACACAGGAAATGAAAAATCCATTTCCTGGAGTGGGAATCGAACCCACAACCTGTCGCGTTTACAGTCGCACGCTTGTGCCTCTGCGCCACGACAGGCGTTAAGACCTTCACCTTTTTTTAAATTAGTTAAAACACAAAATTAAATGCTGATGATGAAAAAGCTACATGAGTATAAGTATGAGAGCTGCAAAGTACGATTTACTAAGATGTTACAAAGTAAGGTTATGGATAGTGCTACATTTATTATAAAAGGCGTGACGACGTTAACTTTCAGACGTCCATATCGCTTTATTACTTGTTTTACGAACATTCTTTTTAACCAACTTCAAAAAAAGGAAGAGGTTCTCAATTTCACTGTGTTTTTTGCATAGTTTTTTATTGGATTAACCAATTTTGGTGATACTCTTTTTGTATGATAGGTAATGCTTTTCGTGTTGTCCCGTTTAGTTAAGTTAAGATTTGATGAAGAGTTTTTGAGTAATTCGTAATAATATTACTTTTTAGTGCGTTTTATGAGAAGTCGGTTTTCTAGCAAAATTTTATAAGTCTACGTCTTTTTATAATAATAATAATAAAAACTCTTTATTGTACACACCCATACATAAAAGTAAAATTAAAATAAAATAATAACAGAAAACGATGTACAACAGGCGACCTTATCGCTAAAATAGCGATTTCTTCCAGGCAACCTTAGGGTATAGGAAATACACAAACTAAGAAATTGGATAGGATGTGAATAATACATACAAATAATAATGATAATATACAAAAAGAAAGAATAAACTACATAAGTATATTCATCATAACATTTACATAAACATATAAATATATATATACACAGATAAATACATATAGACACCCGTAGATACATATATACATACAATAAGATATATATATATATATACACACATACACATATAATGCGTATATATGCATTGTACATATATACGTGTATATAATAATAATATCCACGCCGTTTTCGGCGATAGCGACTCATGCGTGTCTCACTTTCATTTTCAAGTAATTTTGTTGGTGTTATGGTGAGCTCTTATGTGGCTTGCAGATCCTATTTTCGCCTTGAAGATCCACAGCTACAAGGCGCACAGTAAAGCTGGCCAGCACTGTTATACGTGTACGTGTAGAAGAGCTTAGATTTGAGAATCTTCCGTAATTGGCGTAATTTTCTGAACGGTTTGTTCAAACTCGTCCACATTTTGCCCGAACGGTGTGTCGCCATTCGGTCTGAACGTGCTCGCTCACTCCCAGCGCTCGAGATGGCACATTCCGCAAGCCAGAGGTTGCAGCGAGAACATCCTTATAACGGAGGTATTGTCCACCTTGCTTCCGCTTTCCGTTGGCAAGTTCAGAGTAGAACACGCTTTTTCGGCAATCTGTTGTCGTCCATGCGTAGACGTGACCACACCATCTCAACTGTTGTTTCATAACAAATTGCTTCTATTCCCAATACGCCAGATCGACGCAAGACTTCAGTGTTTGGAACACGATCTTGCCATTTGTCCCAAAATTGATCTTAGACGCGAGGAATGTCCAGTTGTTTGATGTCTGCTTTATAGCATCCACCACGTCTCTGCAGCATACTTAACAATGTTGGCAGAAGTAGCGGCTATAAACTAATATTTTAGTTTGCATTTTCAGGTCGTATGAATTTAAACCCGCGTCCCTTAGTTTCAAAGGCTGCAAGCGGCACTCGCTATTCGAGCTGGTATCTCCGATGCCAGGTGTTATTATTCTTGATTCCGAGTACCCAAGTATTTAAGAGTGAGAGACTTCTTCCAACGCGCAGTGCCATGTAATGATATCTGCACTATCTTTTCGACAACCTCGGGGAGCCTGTTTTAGAACTTGGTGCTTACTAGGTGCTTATATATGAGTAGCCGCTGGCACAGACTGTAAGCTTGGTCTACATGGCTCTGGGTCAACTGAATCGGCCATGAGACAGATATCGTCGGCGTACCTGCGGGAATATCTGGATTCTGGATAAGTTGGTAATCCTGGCGCTTACCTCTGAGCAGGAAAGATTAAAAATGCTTTGTCTGTCCGTGAGTTTAACACAATTTGTTGTTGCAAGATCTTAGTGCATCCTTCATTACTGCCACAAATATGAAAACAAAGTGGGGCTTAAAACGCAACCTTACTTTACACACTTGATACCTGAAATATGTCCGAAATTAACTATATGCTTAAAAATCTTGCCATCATGTGTCATGAAACTGGCGTGTAAGTTCAAAGCATCAGACAGCCTGCTTTTAAACACAATCAAAGGAAAAAGCCTCACGCGGTACCCTGTCGAAGGCTTTTTCTAAATCGACGAAGCACATGGGGGACCGGTATTGTTCTAAACACTCTCTTAGTTTGTCTTACGACAAAGATAGCATCAACCGTACCTCTACCTGGCGGAAGCCACATTGGGTTTCAGGGGAGTATGGTTTCAGCATGTTAAGGACAAACTTGAGTGCTAATAATGCGAGCTAATATTTTGCAACTGCTGAGAGAAGAAGATACCCCTGTACAGGCCTGATCAGCAATATCACCTTTACCTATATATGGTTTGCAAATGGAAACATCTTTTCCAGTCCTGTGGGATAATTTCACACTCCCATATCTCAGGATGAGTTGGTGTAACATGTCCAGTAATATGGCAGGCCGCTGTACTTATACTATCTCGGATGGTAAGCCGTCTGTCCCCAGGCACCTTGGCATTCTTCATCTTCTTGAGTGCAGTAATAAGGTCAACAAAGGTTGGGTTCTGCTAGCTTTTCCACGCTTGGCAGCTTTTCCAAAAAGAATTGATATACAACAAATCAGCAGATTGAGTAGTAAAGTTTAGAACGTCATAGAAATGCTCAGCCCATCGGGCCAGTAAATCCCCTTCTTCAGTTAACCGTTGGGTCTTCTCACTTATTTGTAAATTGGGTGCGACTTTTTCTAATTCTGACCCAAAGATAGTTTAGGCATTCAAAAAAAATTTACTTGATTAGTTTTTTTTTTGTCAGCATATGAGAGCTGGATCGCCCCAATACTTTGTCCATCCACCATTTATCCCTTAAACACACTCTCATTTTCAGATTGGCTAGCATTTCTCCTTTCATGAACGTTATTCGAAAGTAGACTGTGTGCATGGTCTCGATCGGGTTTAATGGCTTACCATCGGAATCAAATCAGACCAATCTTGGTTTTCAGTTCAAGTTTCCCTATAACTCGAGTAGCACATAAATAGAGATTTTCGGCGTATGATCGCCATTTCTCATCGATAGACAGTGCGTGCTCCATCTCTAACATACTGGCACAGAAAGCATTATTATCCAACTCTAGACCAAGCCCGTATTGTCAATTAGTTTTTTGCACAGTGTAGCCTTATTGGAACCATACGACATTTCGACGTGGTGTAGCTGTAACTTGAATTTAGACCGAACTAGTCGATGATCGGTCCATCCTTGGGCACCTCAGTACAGTTATCAAAACGTCACCGAGGTCTCTCTTGCGTACTATGACATAATCCCAAGAGATGCCAGTGGCGCGATCTCGGATGCATCACGTGGTCTTAAATTTTCAGGCAAACGAAAATAGGTGTTTGTAATTGATAGGCCGAATTTCGCACATAGGGTGAGCAGATCAAGGCATTATTGTTGCATTTCAATTCCATGACGGCCAAGAACTCCGCTCCCAAGCAGTGTAATCACTCCCGACTCATTGCATTAAAATCACCCAAGAGTAGGATCTTATCTAGAAGGAATTTTAGTGAGAACTTTGCCAAGTTCATAATAAAATTTGATTTTTCTTCTTCTGGAAAACTTGTAGAGTGGACGTAAAGCACTAATCAGATGGATGTACCTCTTTGATGACAGTTGAAGCCTTAATGTGATTATTCTGTCATTGTTCTTTGGTAGCTCCAGTAAGTTTCGTGCCAAGTCATTACGCATCAAAGCCCACTCCACTAGCAGCTTTTTCTCTGTACTGGTCTTTCCGTTCAGTAGAAAGTGTAGCCCATTAGGTACTCGCATAATTCTCCGGAGTCACTGAGATGCGTCTCGCTAATGCGGCAATGTCGATGTTATATCTAGCCAGCTCTCTCGCAATCAAAGCAGTTTTTCTTTCAGGACAAGAGCTCTCTGATCACTGTCTAAAGGGAGTGCGAACGTTCCACGTCACTGCAATATTTAGTTAAATGTTGATATGAACTGTTGTGTTTTTCGACCGCATAAAGGTGGTGTTGAACAGGTGACCACACAGTTAGCCAACTGCTTATGAAATGGAGACAGACTATTCTTGAGTCACATTTTCTAGACCCCTCCCGGATTGGGGAAAGCAAGAGCGATCCTAAATGGGGCTGCTTTGTCGTCAGCTGACTGCCGAACTGATTCCCTGCCTCAATCAGAATACCAGAGTGACCATCACCCAGAAGACCGCCTACGTGCAGATGCCAGCTAAGGTTTGGATTACACCATATCCTCCTCATCATCAGCTCTCCATCGCCGCAGGGCTTTTTAAACTCGTAGTCAGGAAGATACGCAGAAGTCATTTGCGCGTGATATATTTAAGTGGACAAACATTTGCGCAGATGCAAGTCCCTCTATCATCCTCAGCATCTTGACGCCAATGGACCGGATGGCCGTTACAACTGGGAGACTGCGGCTGCGGGAGATTGGCCGCACGTCGCTAAAGAGTGCCGACGTGCGCGCTTCAAAGGTACATCGCAAGTACCTTGCCGAACCGCTATTAGTAGCCAGTAACCGGAATACGGTTGTCTATCGACATTGCTCGCTTTCTACACCGGCTAGGAGCTTTGGTGGTTTTATGGTGGACTGCATAGACGGTGCTGGTTTATACCAGTGGGCGTATAGTAAGTAGGTGTATATATAATACGTATAACCTAAAAAATAATATTGATAGTATAGATACCTAAAATATACTTAGGTTTTTTAATTATTATATATTAAAAAATAATAACCAGCCTTAAAAATGAAGAAACCACTCCAATGTAGTACGTGCATCACGCAAAATACACTCGATTAAACTTTAGTAAATTCATTGGAAGCATCTATTTAAACGAAATCACTATATGTTCTTAAATAAAAATATTTATTTGAAAAGCTTGAAGTTGAATGTTTTTAATTGATATAAGACATTCAAAGTCAAAGTCAAAATAATTTTATTCAAAATAAGAAGTTACAAGCTTCATTTTTTGAACAAGTCCAAATAATTTACCACCGGTTCACTAGAATTGTGCTTCAGACCTGAGAGAACCGGCGCAGAAACTCAGCAGGACTTGCTTTTTTTTTTTTTTTTATATTCATTAGTGGTTTACAATTCACTTTATTATTACATTTGTGTACTTATGATTTAAATGAAATTTGAATTTGTTTTATTGACATTGCTAGTCTATTTTTACAATATATATGTTATTGTTCATGATGATATATTTATATGTAAATGTATTTATATCAGTAAATTGACATAGATATCCAAAAGACTAGCAGTATGATTTTTTATTGTACTACCCCTAACTACTACCTACGACACTTTCGTGTTTTTATGAATTCGAGGAAAAAATATTTTTATTATTCAATAAATAAATTTTTAAATATACGATAAAATCAAAAATCCTTAAAAAAAATTGATTCAAAAGCTTCAAATTTGGTTTACGTAATTTTATATCTCCAAATAAGTTATTTCTTTTATTAGGTCACATAAAAACGATTTCAAAGTACTTTTATTTTAGTACTAGCTCATAAAATTCTCCTTATGTGTAAGGGGCTCACAATGTAGCAATTAGTTACCAAAAATTGTAGTAAATCTTATCTTATATACATGTATTTGAAATTGAGCGCCTGACAGATGACCGCAGTTCCGGAACTGCTGTTTTCCCATTGGTTGTAAAAGAGTATGCAGGTTCCCTGAAACACTAAGAAGAGATTGACAAAATAAAGCGTAGCGTTTAGTTAAGCAGAACAGTAACATTGAACGCATTTGAATATTACTATTAAATTGGGCGGAAAGTTGACCGTCTTAACTCTTCAGTCTTTCTGCCTACACTGCTAAATGGAGAAAGCCAAAAAATAAAAGATCAAATAACATAAGAACCTAAATATCTTCTTTATTCCAGATATAATAACATAATATTAAATAGCAGAATTTATTTACATTTACAGTTAACATTATATTA
Source organism: Philaethria dido (assembly GCA_033558755.1). Classification (NCBI taxonomy): domain Eukaryota; kingdom Metazoa; phylum Arthropoda; class Insecta; order Lepidoptera; family Nymphalidae; genus Philaethria; species Philaethria dido. Next base: position 167,949 of record JAKGSA010000090.1, on the reverse strand, counting down.
TGGTTCTCTTTAGTAAATACGAGACGTTGAACAATAATTACCATACTAGGGGGAAATTCAAACACACGAGTTGGCACGGACCAACGTTCAACGATTGTAAAAGACAAACCTAGTTAATGAAGAAATTCATTTAACAGGCATCGTTTGTATGGAACTCGGTCTAAAACAATTTATGCATTCATTCTCGTAATTAATTTATATTACGGCAGACTTTCCCGCGACGATCTATTAATGTCTCACTCATGGCGTAGGAAAGTATTCATTAGCAACTCTATTTACTATGTGAATTTCTACACATTATGTTATGACAAGGATTTTATTATTATTTAACATGTCGCTAGCTATTTTATATAACTTGTTTAAAGTACGTTTATCGTGCAGTTAATATGTGGCTGACCATGAGTCAAAGTCAAATCAAATAATTTTATTCAAAAATAAGAAGTTACAAGCTTCATTTTTTGAACGTCAAATAATTACCACCGGTTCACTAAATTTAATGTCTCAGACCTGAGAAAGAACCGGCGCAAACTCAGCGTGACTTTTCTTTCTTTTTTTTTTTTTTTTTTTTTCTTTGATAATGGTTTACAACGTTCTTTTTATTAATGGCAATAACTGAAACATAAGACTGGGCAGAGCATTTCATTCCCAGGTGTGTTATCATTATAAATCACTAATTAGGTAATATTGGCTTTAACACAAACGTCTTTTACAATGTTTTTTTTAAATTGCAAAATGGAAAGGATTCTCCAGACATTTTCTGGGGATCCTATTGTAAAGTATACATTGTCACATAAAGAATTGCGGACTCGATACAGTCGAGTTACAGGCGTTACAAGTTAAAGCCTATTTCTTGTATTTATAACTGACCCATGTACTTAGCCAACTTTGTTAAAATTACTAATATTTTCTTGATAATGCGGGATATGAATATATTAAAAAATTGTTTCCACATTCACTTAGCCCGTATTATTAACGCTTATTTTATTTACTTCGTTCATTAGGACGAAGTAAATAAAATAAGCGAGTTGAATATATTAATATTCATCTAAGTAGTTCGCTATTCAGTAGTCAGTCAGTCAGTCAGTCTTGTTATATTCCCACACAATCCAGGGGTGAGTTAGCTTTCCTGCAATATATTCAACACATTGCATCAGATCCAGTATTCGAAATAATAAGATATCTGAAGATCTGGAAAGACAACGCAAGACGTTAAATTTCGCCACTTAACACGCAATGTCTCAAATTTGGACAGAGAACGACTAATGCAGTGTCTTGATACTAGGTTCTCTCCACTATGCCATTCTAAGATATTTGGGCTATACAGATATTTTTCACAACTGGAAGTAATATTATAGCTTCTTTTTTAGTTAGTGCTAATCACTATTCTAGTTATAATTTTTAATAAGAGATTTTTTATAATTTCATTGCAGAATACACCGCTGCCACAGTTCTTAAAAGGTATCTAAATGATATTCTTTTGTGTTAATAACATAACATTTGTATGTATATGAATTATAAAATAAAATAAAAATCCTTACCTAGAAGTTTTAAGACAGCAACAAACATGTAATCAAGTTTCAGCTTAGCTTACACAATATAAAAGCAAGTAGAAGTTGTATTAAAGCTATTCTTTATGCTTCACTACGTAATGTATCATACTGATTTTTTTCCTTTTTCACAAATGAAATAAAACTCCTAAGTGTTCCCTCGCTTACAACTGAGCTTTTCATTTAATTGCTTATAGCTTCATTATTTTATAAATTTGCAAGTATCAACCGATATTTTCATAGAAGTACCATACCTGTCCAGTAATATTTATATGTCTATAGTAAAAAAATCAGTTTCATATAAAAATATTCATTTTATTTAACTTGTTAGGTGGTAGGAGGTTCGTCCTCCGTCTGGCTCGCGACCACTATCATGTCAAAGACGAACCGCCAAATATCTAATGATGTGTTCCGGTTCGATGGCATGTAAGCCAGATTTTCCCCTTTCCCACCCATCCTTTCCCCAAAATGTGGTGGTTCTGATAGTGGACTACTACATTGTCCCCCCTTCCATCAGTATCCTCTAGGTTGGCAACGCATCTACAACATCTCTGGTGTTGTAGATATCTATGGGCGAAGGTAACCACTTACCATCAGGTGGTCCTTCTGCTCGTTTGCCATCCGGTATCCATAAAAAAAGAAAAAAAAAGATTTACTGCTTTATACATGAACAACGAAAACAAAAAAATTAAAAGTTACCTAATACTTTTAATACTTTTTAAATAATTTTATTTAAATTCTTTGTTCTTCTTTATAAAACACTTCTCTTTAATGTGCTCATATTTTGCGGATCATGAAGAATGCGGTGTTATATATAGGTAATTTTAAAAAATATTTTTAGCAATTCCTTTGTATTTGTTTTTTTTTTGTATGCTATAATCTTGTATTTGATGAACTAAATATTTGATAACAAAATATCAACCTTGCAGTAAGAATATTAATCTATTCAGTTCAGTTATACTTACGAGTATGTCCCCAGTGGGTTGTATATAATTACTTGTGGCTTTAAAGAAACAATGTTTGTCTAGATATTTTCAGTCTTGTGTTATTTAATTTGTGTAAGAAAAATTATGGCCACAAAAATCAAAACTGGATCGCATCTTTTTCTACTGGATCAATATCTATAAATTATAAAAAAATAAGTAGCAAAATATTTAAATCATATTAAAATAAATACAAGTAAATATATTTTTTATATTAAATAGTGGTGCGTTCGTAGTCAGCGAACGTGATGAGCTTTTAGACAGTGTTAAGCAAATATGTCTTTTTTCGAAGTAGGTCAGGACGTGAATCCAATTAAAAGAACACAGTAAAGATACCAATTTAGAATGGTGAATAAAGAAATTCTATAACCAATTTTTGTGTCAAAACCAATCCTACCTGCAACGCTATTGTAAATGGAATATGAATTCGGGCAAAACTGTGTTGCACTCGTTGTTGTCACTCAAAAATTGAAAAAGATTTAAATATTACACGAAGATATGTATGGCATGTTTATTTAAATTTATGTCATAATTCGTTTGCGTGAACTTTACCATACTGCCTCTATAACCATATACCACCCATAATTGAAACATGGAACCAAAATTACACCGCCTCTATCACAGAATGTAGCTTATACTATTATATACTTATATTATGACATGTAAAGATGTCACGCTGAGAGCTAATTTTCCTGTCACTTGCACTTTCACGTCAGATTTTCCAGAAAATTGTATCTTTTTAGTGTCACTAATGCAGGAAAAATCCTGCACAGCAGTTTATTAAAAAGAATCTACACTCCGTCGTCCACGACTACTGCGTGTTGAATGGCGGAACTCAACGCCGCATTTCGTCTTAACGGAGCCCATCCATTACTACTACTTATTTTCAATTATTACAATAATTAAAGAAGACCCATCACGCTACACAAGTTTTACTAAGGCGACTTTTTATTATTTCTTATAATTGAGCTGTTTTATTATAGCTTTGAAGTTTCAAAAATATGCGTGTATATATTATATGCGTCTATTGTAGTTAATATTTAATGTAAAGACACTTTTTTTTTCTTTTTTATTATAGAGTAGATATCCAAGACAAAATCTCTCCATTAGTATAAAAAATTTTTGAATATTGGAGTACCTAGTTAGTACATTATGCTTTTGTAACCATTAAGAGGTTTTGCTTCTAAGCTAATACCTTTAAATGAACATTTCTTTTTTTCTAGCTTAACGCTGTATCCCGCATACAGCAGGGCAGGCAGAGAGGACCCGAGAACCTAGTGTCAAAGCACTCCGTTCCCCACTTTTAGCCGAATTGAGACATGGCGTGCTGAGTGGCGGAACTTAACGCCGCGCTTTGCCTTGTTACCAAACACTGAAAATGAAAATACTAAACTTTTACATTTCCTGGAGTGGCAGTTTCCTGGAAGTCACAATAGATTAATATTTGATTTTATTATAATTTATGACGATTGTATGAGAGAAACGGTATAAATGATGACTTTCAAAGGTCAGTTCCACAAAGTCGTCCATCAGTATAACCAGTGATCAGTACAGCCATCAGTGAACAAAGAGAATTTTAGTTCAAAGCACTATCGCATATTCTGTACGAGCCTTTGCCTTTCTCTGGCTAAAGAATATTCGTTAGTAACCTTTTTATAAGGCAATCGTGTAGGTTTCCCTTTAAAAATACAGTTTTGGCTATAGTTAGTAAATGCACATAAAATGTTATATGCTTTTTATTAATTGTATAATTTTTTGATCAAATTATGGATGGTGATTGGTGGTTACATTAAGTAGACCAGATAATACTAGAAGAACAAAAATATTCAAAAATATATCTATATAGGAGATCGGTTCAACAACCATCGCAAATACAAACAGACAGATCTCAACTTCATCACAATGGTATCCATTTCATTTATAGCCCTATGATATGTATTTAGTGGCTTGTACTATTTTCTTTTATTATTATTATTAATATAATAAATTTAAAATATATGCAATACTTGTACTATCAAGAGGTATTAAACACTGCGATCTTAAATGAATCACGTTGCGTAAATACCTTCTTACTAATTTAACCAGACTGTAACACAGCAAAACTGGAATGGAATATGTTTTCTTATCCATAAATATTTGGCTACTGTATCCTCAGTATTTGTGTATAGTTTTTAAACAAAAAACCTTTATTTTTTTTTTATAGATACCGGATGGCAAACGAGCAGAAGGACCGCCTGATGGTAAGTGGTTACCTTCGCCCATGAACATCTACAACACAAGAGATGTACTAGATGCGTTGCCAACCTAGAGGATACAGATGGAAAGGGAGGATAATGTAGTAGTCCGCTATCGGAACCACCACATTTTGGGGAAAGGATGGGTGGGAAAGGGGAAAACCTGAAACCTTTATTTAACAACTAGAACTAATAATTTCTCATCAACAACGTTTATACACTAATCAAAGTTATATGGTATCTCCGGAGGATCAAGTTCATTAAAGCTTCTTACAAAGTGATCTAAGTGATTATAATACATAGGTAAGTCTTGATTGCTTAATATAAGAACAAGAACTAGAGAACTAAGCCCTAGAATCTTTGTGAAGTCAATCAAGTGAAAATATATTATTGTATTTTACTGATATTAAACATACCTTATTCATATGCTAGTATTTATTATATACAAGCTGAAGATTTTTTTAATCGAGCTTAAATATTTATTGTATTGTTTATACTATAGATTTTTGTTATCAAATATAAAAATTTAACAATTTTCGTCAATTTTGTATTTGCTATTAAAATTTATAGTTGAAGGACACGTCCCAAATACGGTAGAACAGAAAAAAATCTTTTAAAACTTAAATATTATTCTAATAAAGCTTTCTTGAACCAAAATTAAAGAATCTATACAATTTTTTTGGAAATGAACTTGTTTTAAATACAAATATTCTTATTTTAACATAATACGCGTAACAAGTGAGTTACAAAGTTCTAGTAAATAGTAAGCATAATAAATTTAGCATACCATATACAAATATTTTAACTATTACTTTAATTTTTACATATACTTTATTAATAAAAACGATATTTTTTGTGTTATTCATTTATAAGTTCATTTATAAGTTGTAATTGTTATAAGTTCATTTATAAGTTGTAATTTATAATAATAGCGTACAATGAATTCACGAGCTCAACCAATCCATAGATTTGGATAAATCGTCATTTTTTGCTGAAAAAAGTCTATATATATAACTAGAAAGATATGAGGATATTGAGAATTAAAATAGATACAATATTTATTGAATTAGAAAATTGGATAGTCTGTACACCCCCATAAAAACTGTGACGCTTCCAATTCGTGTCTCAAACTCGAATATATTGTCTGCACATTCGTCAAGAATCGAATGTCGTCGTTCTGATATTTAAAACAAGTAATGAGCGTTTGTCATCGTAAATATTGTGGGTAGTCAAAATTGACACTTTTAATCTCAATCAATAGCTTATAACGAAATTCGTAGAATTAACAATAAGGCTTCAAAATAGTCTTCCTTCCCATCTAATACAGACACAACAAATGTCAATTTAAGAATCACAGGAGAATAAGAATAATGTGAGGCTCAAGTACAAAGAAAAAAATAAAATGTCTTAGAAGCTTTTCCTTTCTCGATTCTTTGTAAGCCTATTGTGGGGATATATTCCAAATAACGTTTGGATATTCACAGCAATCTCTATCTATACAGTATGTAAAGTCACATTTTTATACAAAACATTTAATAAGTATCGTGATCTTATGAAACGCATAACTTAATATAAAATAGAACAAATTATGTAATCCTCTTTTGTTGAATCGCATAAAATGTTGTAAAATTATATAAAGGCTTTAAAGTATATAGAAAGAAATGATACGAAAAAAGTAATCATGTGTCAGTAAAATACTCAAATATATATAGTACAAAAAGTTACAATAACATCTGTAGAGAAACAAACAAATAAATATATAAAATAAAAATAAAACTCTTAAATAGTTTTCGCATCATCATATATTTTTAAATATATTATATAAATAATATAGTCAACAATATTAGGTGTTAGGTGGTAGGAGGTTCGTCCTCCGACTGGCTCGCGACCACTATCATGTCAAAGACGAACCGCCAAATATCTAATGATGTGTTCCGGTTCGATGGCATGTAAGCCAGATTTTCCCCTTTCCCACCCATCCTTTCCCCAAAATGTGGTGGTTCTGATAGTGGACTACTACATTGTCCCCCCTTCCATCAGTATCCTCTAGGTTGGCAACGCATCTACAACATCTCTGGTGTTGTAGATGTCTATGGGCGAAGGTAACCACTTACCATCAGGTGGTCCTTCTGCTCGTTTGCCGTCCGTTATCAATAAAAAAAAAAAAAAAAAAAAAAAAAAAAAAAAAAAAAAAAAAAAAAAAAAAAAAAAAAAAAAAAAATTAAAAAAAAAAAAAAAAAAAAAAAAAAAAAAAAAAAAAAAAAAAAAAAAAAAAAATATTGTTCAAAAAATATTTTCCAAATTTCACGAATGACTTTGCATCTTCTTGAGGTCTGCAAAAAAACCTAATTAATTGCAGTCATAAATACCGTTGAAGAGAAGCTCAATAATAGAACTTATGAATTAATTGGATTGTGCTTTTAAATTGTCATCCGATATGTATCGATTTTTCTGGAGTTCTACACTATAGTCTATTCATTTTTCCACGTAATGATTTGATTAACTCCACACTTTATCACGCATACGCGAACCTACAACCACTCGCATCAGACGCGGTCCTACTGAACCACGATGGCCTCTATATATACGTTTATTCTAAAAAGTGAAATTAATTAACTTATAAATAATAATCTATCTGTAAAACATAAAACAATACTTACAACTAATTAATTTATTTATTTATTTATTTGGATCACCAACACAGCGAACATTAGCACATATTTGAAAAAAAAAAACAATAACTTTGAAACAATTACAAAATGCCGCCGCAATTGTAGGTGATGACGGCATGTTTATCTTACACCTACTATACTAAATATACTATACTATATTAAGATGATTTGTTACAATAAATGTACGTAAATGTACGTATTTTGCTTATATATGTGGCAACAGGTAGGGGAAGGGGAGGTTGCCCCGGACACTTACATGAAACGCAAATAAAATTAAAAATATAAGATATTTCAGTCTTATTTCATATTTAATATTAAATAAGGAATTTCTTTATTATATTAATTAAATCTTGAACTGTTATATCATATTCTTTACTGTTGTTACAATACACTATTTATAATAAGGTCTAGTTTTTTGCCGTCAAAAAAATGGCAAGTAGCCCCGGACACATTATTCAATGGTGGACCAACCGCTTTTTGACCTTACAAACATTACAGCAAAAACAAATACTCGATGAACATAGTCTTCACAGGCACAGTCTTGGTATTCATGACAAGGCATTCAGAGTTTCATCAAATATTTCTTCGTGAACAATCCATTCAGTCTCTTTTTCTCTTTTTTTCTCGAAAGATTTTGGTTATCTTCATTTGTTTTTTAAGCCTTTTTAGCTCCGTCATGTTATTGTATAAGAAATACAATTGCTATCTTTTTTCTGTTTTTCCTTCACTTTTTTATATAGTGCATGTGAGATTATAACAATAATCTCGCTTCTTGAACTTCCGCGGCTGCGTTTATCGTGAAGTAAACTTAATGGTACATTATATCTCTCTGCCGCTTATCGCGCTGAAAACTTGCATTCAATCATACTAATTTTGCTCGTAAACGTTTCTGTCATTTGATTTTTCTCTTATTTCGCTCTTTCACTGATATTAACATATAATATAATATTTCTTCAACGATATTAATAACATAGGAGCTTCACATATGTAATTACTATAGTTGCAGAAATAATTAACATATTTAAGATATTATTGTACCAATTGAAGTGCTCTCAATAAATAAGCAAAATTACATTAAATTGCAATTCGAAGAAGAGTAAGAACCGTGTCCGGGGCTACACTTTTTTATTTTTTTTACCTGAGGAAATCCGTTACGGATACCCACCCGATCGGGAACTCGGGACGGGTTATGTGCGACTTCGAACCAGCTGTAAAGAGGCCGTCCGTATACCCACTAAAACCTCATAGTACTCCTCTTTTACCGCCACTAGCCGAGGCCCACGGAAACTGTGTCCGGAGCTACCCGCCCGTTATCACGCAACATTTTTAAACACAGCCCTCCAAATGTATAAGTATTATTATAAAATATATAAATCCTTAAATATATAAAATTTTCTAAAACCATGAATAGTAGGCAAGTATAAAACTTACTGATTGTACTTAATAATCACCGATAAAATTTGACAGGAGCGATGAATTTTTTTAGGCCAAAATAAAACATTTTCCCACGACTAATTTACCCAGCGTCCGCGCCGCGATCAAATTACATTTGTTTCTACACTAGAAAAGGTATCTTTACAATATTTTTTTTCTAAGCAATCTATTTTTTTTTCTTAGAAATTAAAGTGTCCGGGCTATCCGCCCTTCCGCTAATATAAAATCAATTATAGATATTAGAAAAAACAAACGAATTTATAAGGATTTTGTTAACATTTCTAAAATTCAGCGTGAAATACGCAATTTATCATATAATATTATAGTTTAAACAGAAAGAGGCAAGCGGTTGAACACAATATTCCACGTGAAGCAGGAACAGGAAGTACCTATAAGAAGAAAGTTAAATAAAATTTGAAGTAATCCTAAAATATAGTAAAATCCTATTTAAAATAAGACGAGGAAATAGCTTTTATATTTAGGAATTCTTTTCAGGATGAGCAAGAACACTAAATGGCTGTAAATTCTTATTATCTTATCGACAGCTCGAGGTCGAGCTACAAGTGGTACGCCACAATAGTGGTAGAGGAATTTGAACCGAAATTTCTACTAACCAAAGATTTTACCGCAAATTGTAAAGTACTCGCTATTAAGATAATATATTACTGAAAGAATTTATTACTCGCAGGTATTGAGTTTATTACTTTTTATTGCACTCTTATACTTTAAACACGTATATGCTCGAGGCTTGAGGCAAATTAAATTAAAAAATATAGGATGAAATATAAATATATCATATATGTTTGTTAAATTTGACAAGAAAAGACAATATGATTAAAATGAATATGTGAGACATCAAAAAAAAATTATAAAGCATTTAGTTTGGATAAGCACGATTTTAAAAATCTTTGTTTTCAGCGGAAGTTGATGCCAAAACCTAAGCATTGAACACAAACACAAGACACAAACTTTCAGAATATAAAGGCAATCAAGATTTGGCAAATAGTAAATTACGAGTGAGCGTGGAGTAATTGGTAAAACGGTTTTATACACATATTAAAAAATCTATAATAATTATTATTGCAATAAACCTGCCTTGCCTGGAAGAGATCGCTATTTTAGCGATAAGGTCGCCTATTGTATATCTAATCCTTGTTTGTTTTTTCTATTTTATTTATTTTATGTGTGTACAATAAAGAGTTATAAATAAAATAAATAAATAAATAAACTTAGCCTGAATTCACCTTTTATTTAAAAGTAAACGAAATATTTTCATAGCTCTCTAGTAAATGTCTATTGCTACTAAGTCTTTGTTTGTGCAAAATATTAATAAAATATTATAATTGAATTTCAAATGTAAGCCACTTCAAGTAAAATAATCAAACTTTATTTTTGTCTCAAAGACACTCTAAGAATAAAAATCTTGCACTGAATTCTTGTCCATATTTTTTTTGACCATATATGAATCAAGTCAAGTAATTTGAACCATGTATTCACAGATTATTGTATTATTATATCACAGAATATTATTATTGAGATTTACCTACTAATGTATTGTGAGGTCATTTATTACGTAGTATAATTTTATTAAATTAATTGTTATAGAAATTTTTATCCCCTTTTATATTTCAGATAATCATAGCAATACCTTTACAGAATTATACATCATCGGCCATTAAACCGTTATATGTTTTGCCGAATAAATTTCAACTAATATGAGACATGTGGATTCTTACTTAGATATTGTGGTAAAATGGGATTTAAGGGTTCAGGTATCAAATAGTCAGGTACCTTCCAATTTCCACGACGATGTTGTAGTATATGAGATGTCACGTATTTTTTGGAGAAAACGAAACATCATTTTCGTTATAAAAATTTGTAAAAACTTACAAATTAAATAATATAAATATACATATTTATTTGAGTATAAAATTAACGTTTTAGAGTCATTATAATTTTTCCTACAAGAACTGCTCAAATCTCGTGGGTAAAATAAAATTCAGTTAAATTTGTCAAGCCTCAGCTTGACGCTTAATTACATTCTACGAATTATAATAACTTAAGTCACCTCCAAATTTATACACTCTTAATAAGGAAATCTTCATCCCGTTTTATCATTTCCCATTACGAATAACAAATGTTTGAAAATTACACAGAAAAAGTAAAAAGCTGTTTTGTCGCTTCTGAAAAACTTTATTTCATAACTAGTTGAACAAACTTTATACAAATCAAATATCCAAAGGTTGCCTGGAAGAGATCGCTTTAAGCGATAAGGCCGCTATTACTACTTCCATGTTCTATGTTCTATGTTCTATTTGTTTATTTGTGTGCAATAAAGAATATTTGTATTGTATTGTATTGTATTGTTGATGCCAGCTACTACGTTTGCGTAGTGTAGTATTAATAACTATTAGTAGACTAAATTTTTATTATTTGACGTTAAAAAAATGAAGCTTGTAACTTCTTATTTTGAATAAAATTATTTGACTTTGACTTTGACTTTGATTCACTATACATGCGCATGTGTTCCCTATATGTTATAATTAAGTTAGTTTTTATCTGATATAGCTCTTTAATTTTCTCTTAAAAAAGTTATCACCATTGTGTTCACACTAAGACAGCTAAATCACCAATATCACGGCAACTTTTCTTTAATGCTTATAACTTAACTAGCTTATTATAGTTCTACTTTTTTAAAAATTAATCCTATGTCCTGCGCAGATCTAATTGCTGCACAACAACAAAAAAAATAGTAGTAGTGTAGAATAGAGTATAGAGGAACAGAGAATATTAGGATACTAAATATAAGTAGAAATCTATATTTTTAGGTATTAACCTAATACTCTAAATAACCTTATACTAACGAATAACCTAAAACTATATCATAACTTTATATTATGTATGTTTTTATTCATGTATGAAATGATAAATAAAATTTAATAGCAAAGCTATTGCAAAGCTCATACTCTAAAACGTCTTATTAAACTGTTCAACAAATTTGTTTAGCTCGGAATATTACTCAGTCTATTGAGCTCAAATTCTAGGTCATTTATTACTAGAGTTTATGACCGATAGCTTTTGTTTTATGTGACTACATCGACAATGCAATCGGAATTGTTCACAAGTAAATTAAGCTGATTATTGAAACATTACTACTAAAGCGGTTCTTAATTCGTAAACTAATAGTAGACAGTACATAATAGATAATATACTGTCAATGTACACATAAGAAACTGGACAATATTAATATATATATGAAGAATGGATATTGTTATATTATGACATGACAAACAGAAACTTACCAGAAAAAAATATATATCCCTAGTACATCGCAATGCTCTACTCACGGCTATTTACTTTGCCTAAGCAAAAATTTGTTACATTTTTTCCCATAAGTATGATTCGACCATTACCATTCAGTCATTGCAGGCAAAATTTCAATCAATCAATCCAATGAAATGGAGTTTTACCTATTTTCATACGAAATTTTACACCTGCTTAGAAAATTTAAAAATCTTTAAGTACGTATTTAATAAGCTGAATTATTATACTTAATTCCAAATCTATGAAAAACCTGATGAAATTTAATTTAATTTTCTTATAATTATATAAATAGAGAAAGATTAAATTTCTATGTTATAATTACATGTAAAAAGAAAAAAAAGTAAAGTACTTCCAATTTCTTAGTTTA
>JAKGSA010000090.1:128159-155286 GCA_033558755.1 Philaethria dido | reverse complement strand
TTTTTTTTTTTTTTTTATGGATACCGGATGGCAAACGAGCAGAAGGACCGCCTGATGGTAAGTGGTTACCTTCGCCTATGAACATCTACAACACAAGAGATGTACTAGATGCGTTGCCAACCTAGAGGATACAGATGGAAAGGGAGGACAATGTAGTAGTCCGCTATCGGAACCACCACATTTTGGGGAAAGGATGGGTGGGAAAGGGGAAAACCTGGCTTACATACCATCGAACCGGAACACATCATAAGATATTTAGCGGTTCGTCTTTGACATGATAGTGGTCGCGAGCCAGACGGAGGACGAACCTCCTACCACCAAACAACGCTACAAGATATTATAAGGGAAATGCTACGGTGTGTGTATAAAGTACACAAAATTATTAAATATTTATTATTACATAGCGACAGTCTCTCTTTAAATGTTACCACCTCATATCCAATAGTAATATGAAAAATACAGAAATATTTCTCTGAAAGAGTATTTTTTTACTATATAAGATATTTAATGTATTCATTCAAATCAATTTTCAAGAAATGCTAAAGAAATAAAGTACCTGTTTTGTTGCCTAGGTAATAAATAGAGTGTCAATGAACTTTGTGTTCTTTAACACGTTTTCTATAACTACCAACATATTATTGTTTTTGCAATGAGCTACCACGACAAGTGAAAATACGAGTACATTGCATTGCCTAAAAGTATCTATAAACGTATAGATTTATAAGCTACTTATATATTTATTTATCATATAAAAAAATAATTGTTTGATATCATCATATTATAGTTACGATCTCAATTCGAATAAATATTTATATTTAGTTTATTTTTGTGACCTAGTGTTGTAAGGCAAAAGAACGTAGTTGTTGGACCCAATCATTCAAGAACACTATGTCTTTGAAATGTGCGGAATATTCTTATTTTTTCAACAAACGGAAATTTTTAGTTGTAATTTTTTACTGCCTCACGGGATGTTTGTGAACCAAAAATATTAATAAATGTCTATTTGTACTATTATATAAACTACATTAGTGGATATTTTAGTTGCGGATGGCAGTCATAAGAAGATGAATCCAAGAAAGGTTGATATATATTTCTAATCTTACTGGAACAAAACTAAAACACACCTTTCGTAGTACGAATATTTTGTAACACGAAATTCCTAATTTTTGGCAATATGGAGAGGATATAACTCTATTTGTTCTAACCCGGGACCGAAATACAGTACTTCATAATCCGTACTCGTATAAGGATTTTACCGCGACATATGTAAGGTATGTACCCTACTTTATTACAGGTGAACTTGATAACATGTGGTTTAATGTGCGGCTAGCGAGAATGTGTGACCAAATTCCAATGTCGTTATTGCAATGTATCACGAGCCTGTCAATAACATAATAACATTTTAAAGTTATTACTTTTCTCGCTTTGAAAATTTTTATTTATGTAGTAGCAGCTTACTTTACTTTTTTATGTTTAATATTTAACAATAAATAAACATACTCGTATGTGGTTCTTATATTTATTATAAAAATTATCATATATTTTATCATTATTACTATAATAAAATGTCATGTCATATTTATAAAGTTGAAGCTAAAATCTTATTTATATTACTGATAATATAAAAAAAGAAACAATGTTATATTTATTTAATATAAAGCGCTAAAAACCAACACCACATGGATGTATTATTGTTCCAGCTTAAGTTATTATATACGTACTTTATATAATAACTTAAGCTGGAACGCATAAAACATTTTTTTTAAAACGCCATTTCTTCATTTCTTATAATTTAGCTAGTTTTTTAAGTAGTATATATCCCAGATAATAGGTAATTTTTTGTGTGAACAAACAACGCTGAACGACTTTTAAGGCATTTCCTTATTTATTAGTGTTGTTTGTGGATCTTAATGTTGTCTATCTCAATGTTATTTTTAAGAAAAAAATATATTCTGCAATGTACAAACCCGTTTTTTTTGTACTATAAAAAAAATATTTATTATTTATAATTTATGCATTTCTATTCCAAGAAAAGTTATTTGAAGAAAAAACAGATTAAGTATATAATATATAATTCTAAAATTAACAAGATTTGTCATAATTAATTATCATTGGAACACTACGTTTAATAACGAAAATTTAATGCCAATTTGGAAATTCATCAGTAAAGGGTAGCATAATTTCCAATAACTCACAGTTAAATTGATTATCCCTAGCGGACCTATTTTGCTTGTCTATTGACAGGTCTTTCGAGAAATAGTGGCAACAGAAACGGAGGCACAAAGTAGCCTTTGTGCGCTAAAATTTCCCACCGAAATTTTCAAAGCCAACTATAGATGTATTTTCGTAAGACATGAAATCCATTAACACCTACAATATTACTTGGTGTACAACGTAAGATTGAATTGCAGTTCTTTTGATGTTTTTGTCTTTATTACCAGAAATATTTTTTAAACATTGATTTTGCGACGTTTGATCAGCATTAATAACCATATATTGATAAACTCTAATCAAATATTCATTTCACTTCAATTGTTAAAAAGTGCAGATTTCTCGAATTGAAATTTAGTACACAGGCTATTATGCACAGAAACAAAATTACGGAAATTGTTTGTTTAATCGACAATTCGTTGCTTTGCAAATTTGTTAAAAAGAAAGTTATTTTTTAATATTAAACATATTTTTTTTTTTTTTTTTTTATGGATAACGGATGGCAAACGAGCAGAATGATTCTCACCTGATGGTGGGTGGATACCTTCGCTCCATGAACATCTACAACACCAGAGATGTTGTAGGTGCGTTGCCAACCCTAGAGGATACAGATGGAAGAGGAGGACAATGTATCTGTTCGGAACCACCACATTTTGGGGAAAGGATGGGTGGGAATGGGAAAACCTGGCTTGCATGCCATCGAACTGAACACATCATAAGATATTTGTCTTTGACATGATAGTGGTCGCGAGCCAGACGGAGGACGAACCTCCTACCACCAAACAAAAATATAGTAGTAATGAAACCTTTAATATACTTATATACAAATTTCTAGTGAGTGGTAGAAATTAAATCATTAACATATTAAGCACAAAATAACTTAATCAAATAATAAACGTAAGCGTGGAATAATTCCTAAAATGATTTTAATTTAATTAAATCATCTCGTTGAGCTGTAACGCTGCAATTTATTTTCAACCTAATGCACATTGCACGAGTTTCTCAACATGGTAAACATAAAAATTATTAAAGTATTTGTAAATTTCAAAGATTACTTTATATTTAATTATTATAATGCTTAGTGTCAGATACGTAATATTAATCTTTCTTTTCTTTTTATGGTGTTACGCCTCCGAAAATTCTGAAAATTTTCATCGATCAATATATTTTGTTACTTCCTAACCGTGGTCACACAAAGCGGTAACATTGAGATTCTCACTCAATAAGGGTGAAATCCTCACCTACCGCAGGTGGTGTTGGTAGTGAGTAAATGTGAGAGGATGTATCTCTTTCATCTATTATAGATACTAATATATCACGATTTTATGGTGATCGATGAGAGGGAATATATGTCTTAGGTGCTTATCGTAATATTAGTACTTATTTACATATGAATTAAAGAACTTCTCCAAGTTGAATTTTATAACTTGGCACACAAAATCAATATAGTGAAAGAATATTTTTAGATAAAAAGAGCAGCAACTTCATTTTATCTTGCGTAGCACAGAGTAATCCTAGTGTTACGCGACATTCCGTTCGCCATCACTTTCCGCCCGAATTCGAGAGATATTGCAAGCTTGACTTAACTCTTAACTTTACGCCGCGCTTGTCATGTCAGATTTCAAGAAATATAAATAATGGGGGAAGGGGAGTAGCCCCGGACACTTAATGAAAACGCAAATAAAAATAAGAATTTCCTCTGTGTTATTTCATATTTAATACAAATTGTAATTCCTTTATTTATATTAATCAAACTTTTAACTATTATGTCACATTTTTTCAAGAATATATACTGTTTATAATAAGGTGTAGTTTTTGCCGTCAAAAAAATGGCGGGCAGCTCCCGGACACTTTATTCACTGACGGATCAATCTGCTCTTGGCCTTGCAAATATCAGTAAACAAATATTCGATGAACATAGTGTATTCACAGGCAATAGTCTTGGTATTTCTGACAAGGCAATCAGAGTTTCATCAAATATTTTCTTGAATAACCATTCAGTTCCCTTTTCTAAGAAAGATTTCGGATATTTCTTTATATGGTTTTAAAATCTTTAGCTCCGTCATGTTCTCGTATATTTCTAATTGATCTTTTATTGCTTTTTTTTCTCTTTTCTGTTTTTCCTTCACCTTATATAAAAGGTTTTATATAAAAGGCTTCACCATATGGTAGAAGATGTTATAATCTTCGATATCTTGAATCTTCGTCGACCGCGTCAATCAGGAAGTAAATCTTTTAGTGGTACATTATATCTCTTTCACTTGTCTCTGAAAAATTGCATTTAATCAGTACTAATTTTGCTTGTAAATGTTTCTGTCATTTGATTTTTCTCTTTTATTTTGCTCTGTCACTGATTTTTCCTAATGATTTTTGGACATGTATTATCTTAGTATTTCTGCAACGATATTAATAACATAGGTACTTCATTTTTTTATGGATAACGGAAGCAAAGTGCCAGAAGGACCACCTGATGATAAGTGGTTACTCTTCGCCCATGAACATCTATAACAATTGCAGAGATGTTGGAAGATGCAAGCAAGGCAACCTAGGAGAGGATACAGATAGAGGGCCAATGTAGTGGTGGTACCATATTTTGGTGAGAGATGGATGGAAAAGGGGAAAACTTTGGCTTACATGCCATCGAATCGGAACACATCAGTAAGATATTTGGCGGTTCGTCTTTGATACATGATAGTAGTCGCGAGCCAGTCAGAGGACGAACCTCCTGCACCACCAAAGAACCACCAAAGAAACCTATGTTATTATTACTATAGTTGCAGAAATATATTTTACCATATTTAAGAGATTTTGTGGTACTACAATTAAAGTACTTCCTTAATAAATAAGCAAAATTACAATAAATTGCAGTTTGAAGAAGAGTAAGAAATCGTCCGGTGCCTGACAAAGCATAGTGTCCGGGCTACCCGCATCGCCATTCAGTAAATATTTTTAAACACAGCACTTCAAATGTATAAGAACTGTTATAAATACTATTACAATCTTTAAATATATAAATTTACTAAACCCTGCATAGCAGACAAGTAAAAAAATTACTTATTGTACTTGACAGCTGCCACCGACGAAATTTTGAAAGGAGTGATGAATTCTTTAGTCGAAAAAACTTTCTCCTCACGACCACTCCCACCAGCGTCCTGCAGTGCGATCAAATTACATTCGTTTCTACTTCATAAAAGGCATCTTTACAATAACTCTTTGTCTAAGTAAAGCTTTTAGTTTTTTTAGAAATTGAGCTGTCCGGGGCTACCCGCCGTTCCCCTAAATATATTCCTTTCCCCATATGGGAACCAAACCCACAACCAATTGCGGTTACAGTCAGACGCTGTTTCACTACGCCATAACGGCAACGATAATTTTGAATAATACATTTTTTAAAGCTACACAGCACAGAGCTAAAAGCACACAGTAGAAGTTTCTATTCCGACAAATTAATTTTCTCGAATATTTCCTTTCCTCCTATACTTATGCAGAAATCAAGTATTAAGCTCAGAATTTTAAATTTCTGAATTATTTAACACAGGATGTGCAGTGTGCAAATAAAAAACTGGTAACTAAAACATGCCTCAAAGAGATCCAAGGCAACTATGTTTTTATATAAAACACTCACAAGTATCGCAGACACTTTAGTGGAGTAGCGTGGAGCCTAGTCGAAACTTGCATATGAATTCGGGAATAGACAAAGAGGAAACGGTGAATGAGTTTTTATTCTA
The DNA here is from genome assembly GCA_033558755.1 of Philaethria dido. Taxonomy (NCBI): domain Eukaryota; kingdom Metazoa; phylum Arthropoda; class Insecta; order Lepidoptera; family Nymphalidae; genus Philaethria; species Philaethria dido. Next base: position 149,347 of record JAKGSA010000090.1, on the reverse strand, counting down.
TGCTTTGCTTTCAGCTGATAAAATACCTACTTATACTCCATATCATTTTTGCATTTCTAGATTTTAATTAAAAAGAAATTATATATATAGCATAGTAAAGAATTAACAAGTATGCAAGTGTAACTTCTAGCATATTTATTTTTATACTATTCAACGGAAACAACAATGTATAGGCTATATGACTCATATACATTAACGGTGCTTGTAGTGTGTAAAATACATGAAACGCAATAATTTCTTATAAATTCAATTTAAATGTATTATATGAATATATTTTTATATATTTTAAAAACATATAGGCCAAAGTTACGCCTGTATTTTCATGAAACCCAACGTATAGAAACGCATGAACACACGAAAACCCAGCGCTATTCAATATAAAATATAAAAGCATCATGCTCAGATGATTTTATAAACGGTGAAATACTGTATAAAATATATTTTTCTGAAATGTAGTTGCAAGTAAATTTTCGCTCTTTTGAAATTCTAATAGAGATAACATTAAGATATGTATGGAAGTTCTTTAATACCTACAACTGACAGGAAATGAAAGCGCGAAACTTATCTGAGTGATGTTTGACTATTTTACATAATCCAGAATAACAAGACAATATGAACTGAACCGTATTTATAGGTAGACGATATTGATGTAGAGACCGTGTCTCGGTTATTTGCGCCTGGTACTGAGACCGGGAGTCGTTTAACAAAATGACGGGTCCTTTTTATCTTAGTCGGTCTGTTATTTGTTGGCTACTCTATTTTCTTCCTACCGCAAACCGACGTTGCTTTGAATATACTTACACAAAATTAAATAAAACTTACTGTATTTTCTAGAAAATTTTTCATTCTACTTTCATATTCAAGTGCTTTATTCTGAAATTTCATTCAGATTTTGTCTACAGTAACATGTTGTCACTTATAAACATTTTCGGTTGTAGCTAAAACAATTGCATAATCAAATTGGTATTAAAAAGTTTATAAATTTTGTACATTTTGATAAATTGTATGTAAATATACTGGTATACATACAAATGCTCGCTCCAGTCTGTTTCAAAGGTATCATTGCCAATAATAAAGAATTGTAAACCATTGTCGAATATAAAAAAAAAAAAAAAAAAATAGTCCACTAGGTTTCTTGCGCCGAGTTCTTCTCAGGTCTGAGGCATTAAATTTAGTGAACCGGTGGTAAATTATTTGACGTTCAAAAAAATGAAGCTTGTAACTTCTTATTTTGAATAAAATTATTTGACTTTGACTTTGACTTTGAATATCTAACTCGTATATATAACTAATCGAAAAGAAAACCGAGCAATATAATTTTTTTTACACTTTGTTCGCCTAATAATCTAATATATATATCAGTTTATTATCAGAACAAGAAGACACTGGAAAAGAAGATTCAAATAAATATTATAAATATGTGATCTATCCTAGAACGCTTACTCGGACCTCTTATGTAATGTGAGATAAAACGCCTAAAAATAATAACTCTATTCTTCGCAAGTGATAATTTTAATAAAATTCATGAAATTACAAAACATTTCAATTTTTAAATAAAATTGTTATATAGCATTCTCTAGAATACGTGATCGCAGTTAAGTGGCGTTTTCGTTCGTATTAAACTGACGTGAAAGTAACATAGTCTAGTCATAAATATGGACGGCTAAGCATATTTCATTCCAAAATTGAATGAAATATTAAGTTCTAGATGTTTATAATGTTTGAAAATACGAAGAAAATTTACTTTAACTAAAAGTTACAGTTTTGATTATTCATCTGGAAGTGAACGGCGTGTGGAACAGCTTAGTTTTAAGACGGAAAATTAATGAACTTCCTCCATTTTACTCTGAATATAGGTGGAGAAATGTAATATAATATTTCACAAACATTGTTCACGTATTGTTAAAACTTTGCAAAGAGTTATGAAAGCCATTTTTGTTGGTTTTAAAGTAACTTCCATGTTTGAGCTTGGGTGGGGGCACTTCGTTTGTCGTGATATCGTTCATAAGCATACGCTATCTACATAGTACCGCCCTCCTATTCAGCCAAAATAGGACCTCAAGGAGTTTGGTAATGAGTTCTCTCGTAGGCTCTTCTTACAAGCTGTCATTAGTAGTTTTAGCAATGCCCTTTAAGACTCCTTTACAATGTTATGACCTAATTTTTTGCTGGTGATTGAGGTTTTCTAAATATATCCAATTTGTTCTTGATGTACATATTATTAATCCTATTAAAATTGTAAGTTCAAAAATAAGTGATAAAAGTTTTTTTATATTTTTTATTCCCAAAGAATTCGCACGAACAACTAAAGGGATTAAAATGAAACTACAATAGCTATAGGCTATATCAGAATAGCATAAAATTTACAATTTATAAATATTTTGTATATTTTTATTCTCATCCGTTCAGTTTTTATATTTTTGCTGTTGCAGAACGACAACTATGGCCATTATATTAAATAATCTTCAAGAAAATCAAAATACTGACTAATCCTTATCTAAGATTATCAAATTGAAAGTATCTTTGACTGTATGTATGTCTGTTTGTTTACCTTTGTAGATGTAAGTTAGTGAAGGCTAAACTACTAAGCCATTTATGGTACAATTTGATATATGTAGGTAGTTTGAAGCCAATGGAAGAACCTGGGCTGAGTTTATCACATGCCACGCGAAACCGGGAACCGAAGCTAGTTATATAAATTAATAAAAAAGGTAAGGAATATTCAGAAATATATAATAGCAATAAATATATATTGCAGGTAATTTCTATGCTGTGTAATTATAATTATTACACAATATAAAAGAAAAAATCTAAAGTATCTCTACAACAGTGTTCTGTTCTATTCACAATTTATGATTTATTTCAACTTTAAGCCTCGTTTGGAGGCGCTTTAGTTTTTTATTTAGACTCAAACTAAAAAGTAAAGTATCAAGTTATCTGAACTTTGGTCACTTTTAATCGGATCTCTGGTTTAAGCATAAAATGTATAAAAAACCAAAAAGGTAAAAAAGTTTATCGTCGAGCTACTACAATTTAAAATGCTGTAGAGTATACCATTACATTTGTTAAAACTTTTTGTTCCATTAAAGTTGGGAGTATTTTTGTAAAAGCTAAATAAACTGTTATTAATGATACTGTACTTGTTAAATGAACACAACTAGGACTGGTAATATAAGCTAAGCTATTTATATTATGCCCCAATTTTTTTAATCAAAAACAAGCTTCTATTCACAGCTTCGTCAGCGCGGCACGGCGTGTCAATAAAAAGTAGCCTATGTTATTTCCCAGGTTTCAGATTATCCATTAGAAATTGCCTTATAAACGGTTTAGCAGTATAAGCGTAGAACATAAATTAAGAAAGACAAACATAGAACACTACAACAGAAAACATAGAAATACAAACATAGAACGTAAAAAGTGAAAGAATGATAATAAAGAGAAACTTATCTAAAGCGATATCTGATAGCAATTATATAGTTACGAGTAAAACTAACCGATATTCTTAACCTAACACTATTTTAATAATCTAAAGAAAACAAAAAAATACAATTCTAATATGAATGATATTAAAATAGAAAGTAATACTCAAAATATACTATTTCATGTAGTTATGCTTGCTGTTATGAACAATAAATCGCTTCGAGAAGCGAATTTGCTATATGAAAAAACGCAAAATGAATGTCAATCGCCAATAACGCCTACTCTCACGCATCTGCCCTTTGCCTGCAACCCTCCACTCCCGTGGTGCGCGTCGCGCCGTCTTATTACTCAAAGTATAGTGATCAATCTTCTCGTGAAATATTTTATATTTATGCAAATTACTTCGTAAAATTTTAATTAAAAAAAGATAAATACTCTTATATATGCATTTTAATAACTATATTCAATTAAATTCTATTTTCACTATTTAGGATGTAATGACTTCCACATAAGACAAATAATCTCGTAGTAAATTAAATTTGTGTTGCTATTTTTAACAATTTTAACTCTTTTTAACAGTTCAAGCAACGCATGCCAAGATAGCTCACCGAGGACAACATTTTCCGGTTTGCTTGTATCAGCTAATATTACGGACAATTTATACATGGAAATATCTTTATAAGTGGTAAATTTTATGTTATACTGATATATAATCTATAATACCATCTAAGTTTGTAATGTTTAACATGTTGAAATTTTTGAATTACGATGTTTTAATAAGTTCTAGCAGTTTTTGTGGGAAGGAATAGCAACCATCGAGACCTAACTTTCGCATTTTGTAATATTAATATTAGGTTTCTTTTAGATGTTAGGTGGTAGGAGGTTCGTCCTCCGACTGGCTCGCGATACTATCATGTCAAAGACAGAACCACTTAAACATCTAATGATGTGTTCCGGTTCGATGGCATGTAAGCCAGATTACTCCCCTTTCCCACCCCATCCTTTCTTTAAAATGTGGTGGTTCTGATAGTGGACTCCCATTGTCCCCCTTCTTTCAGTATCCCTAGGTTGGCAACGCATCTACAGTATCTCTGGTGTTGTGTAGATGTCTATAGGCAGTAACCACCCCACCATCAGGTGGTCCTTCTGCTCGTTTGCCGTCCGTTATCAATAAAAAAAAAAAAAGATACCTCAAGGAATTGTACTAAAATTTTATAGAAAATAAATATGTTAAAACTTAAATAGCTTCCTGTCTCTTGTTTCTTCACCTTCTCAATACGATCTTACGTCACCACTATAACAAGCTATGCTTTGTAGCTTTCGCCGGATTCGATTGTTTTAAATAATTGTTTTATTACCTATAAAAGAAACATAATACAAAGTATTTTTTAGTTATCCTGGTCGTTCTGACAAGAACATCAGGATCATGCTATGAAATGATTATATTGTCCACGGATATTTTCAAGGTAGTCAGATGACAATAAAATGGATTAAAATGTCTTTGCTTTTAAAAGCTTTTTAGAGAAAAGCTATGCTCTCGTCTTCCCTAAAATATATTCATAACATATTAATAAGTTTCGCCAGCACCATACGTTGTTTATCTGCATCTCTTTGTGCGTTATAGAATAGTTTCAATGAAATGTTGGTGTAATTTACAATTTGTTAAATTGTAAATGTCACCCCTAAAATGCGAGTTGTAAACTTAAAACTTGACTATTTTACTACTTGCTTGTTGTTTTCAAAAATTTATATGAAATGGTTCCTTTATAATATTATTATTATATAATAGTGACAATTAATGTCACTTAATTACTTATCTTTTTTATCATTTCCACTCATATCTCCCATTGCTACACAAGTCATGCCCAAGAAATCTTCAATATAATTATTATAAAAACATTTCAATTATTTCATTATAGCGCTTTGAACGTGCCAGTAGAGCACAAATCACTTCGCCAATGTCACTATTCAATCATTTAATAACACGACATTTAAAAAAATAAAAAAAAAAAACCCCAAATAGTCGTTAAAGCTTTATATGTGCAGGACACAGCTTCACACTGTATCCCGCACATATAAGGGTAGGCAAAGGGAACCTGAGAACTCAATGTTAAAGTTATTTAAAGTCTTTTAAAAAACAAATATTCCCTAGAACAGAATTTAACAATCGCTTTTCAAGTAATTCTGTCGAAAGGAAAAGTGTTTACTGTATGTTATTGTATAACCTCAATTCTATTATCCTGTTTCCTGTTAATGTTGTATATGCGAAATTTAGTGAAAAATGTCCCGATATTTGTTATTATTTGACACAAAAACTGCTTAACAGATAAAAATTAAACTTTAGAGCATTATAGTTTATAAATCAGAGTAATATAAAATGAACAATTTTTAAAGATTTTGTATGATTTGATTAAAATATAAAAAGTCGAAAAAAATGTTGTCCACTGAGAGCTACATATCTTAGCGTGCGCTGCCTAAAATGTTGAAACTACGAGTACACAAAGACAATGAACTGTGGGAACATTTGTCTTAAAAAGTGCTAAATAAAATCACTACAGCATTTATCTATCTTTTATGTAGTTGCCATGTTGTCCTAAATAATGAATTAAGATTACTATTAGTGCCTCATACATAGCTTTTTTTAAATGCATATTATAGTGTATTTATCAAACTTTTAAATATAGATAAATTTTGGCTGTTAAACAAAATCATTTGGACGTATAATTTAATAGGTATCACGCAGATTGACTACTATATTATGAGTTACGATTCGGCGCGTTACGCTCGCAGAAGTGAAGGTGCACTGACGAGGGGCAGATGCGTGAGAGCAGATGTTATTGACGGTTGTGTTCATTTTTTTATATAGGAAATTCGATTCTGGAAACGATTCATTGTTTACTATAGTAGACTACTATTATATTTATTTAAATATTAGTCAATTAGAATTATCTTTTTTGTTTTCTTTAGATTGTTATAAAATTGTTAGGTTAAGATTATTGATTAGTTTAAACTATAGGCTAGCTATCGGATATCGCTATAGAAACCAATGGACTCTTTAATCTCAATCATTCAATCTTTTACAATAGGATCCCAGAAAACGTCCGAGAACTTTCCATTTTACAATTTAAAAAAATTGTGAAAAGACGTTTGTGTGTTAAAGGTTATTACCTAATTAGTGATTTCATAAATGATAACACACCTTGGGAATGAAATGCTCGCTCCAGTCTGTTTCAAAGGTATCATTGCCATTAATAAAGAATTGTAAACCATTGACGAATAAAAAAAAATAAAAAAAATAAAGTCCCGCTGAGTTTCTTGCGCCGTTCTTCTCAGGTCTGTGGCATTAAATTTAGTGAACCAGTGGTAAATTATTTGACGTTCAAAAAATAAAGCATGTAACTTCTTATTTTGAATAAAATTATTTGACTTTGACAGCTTTTATTTTTTTCTGATGCCGCACCATAAGGCTGTTTTATTAAGTGATCTTCGTAATTGAATTCAATTATATACAGAATAATCCTTACCTGACATTTTAAAAACAAAAATAACTCTGGATTGTCGTATTCGCTTGTTTCTTGATTTATTTTTCACGTATATATTGTACCGTTTATAGTCAAATTTTGTATGGCAAAACTATTATAAATAGGTTTATATTAGTAATAATTAGGTTTCACCTATTTTTAAAATTTATGAATAGGGATATTCTAAACGGAATATATAATTTTTTTTTTATTATTAACGGAGCAGACGAGCAAGAAGGACCACCTTATGGTAGTGGTTACCTTCGCCCATAGACATCTACAACACCAGTATGTTGTAGATGCGTTTATAACCTAGAGGATACTGATGGAAGGGGGACAATGTAGTAGTCCACTATTAGAACCACCACATTTGGGAAAGGATGGAGTGGGAAGGGGAAAATCTGGCTTACATGCCATCGAACCGGAACACATCATTAGACATTTGGTTCGTCTTTGACATGATAGTGGTCGCAGGCCAGTCGGAGGACGAACCTCCTACACTAACAAAAATCAAAAAACGTTTCTAGTAAAATTTGTAGATCACATGTTCTGCTACAAGTACTTCTTATATATAAGGTAAGATTTAATTAAATAAACAATAAAGATACAACGGTAAATACATAGAGCAATATAACTAAATACGAAGCTTTGTTAAAACTATTCATTTTAATAATTTCTTTGTCAACTCTAAGCATCAGCTTTTGGTTGCCAAAATATTATATACGAGAAACATGACGCGAACAAAAAAGTTCACGTCAGAGAACGTTTTCAAAAGAACGAGGGCATAGTGTAAAGCAAGAAAGTTTCTCACTTATTCTTGTGTGTACATTTTACTAAATTAACGTATACTATATAAACTTGAAAGTAGAAAAAAGTATAATAAGCTGTCTACTATAGAAAATAAACTACTACAAGAAGTTTACATTTGGATATGTCTGACATTATTACAACCCTAACTAAAGAAATTAAAATCACATGTATCCTCCGTCTGGCTCGCGACCACTATCATGTCAAAGACGAACCGCCAAATATCTTGTGATGTGTTCCGGTTCGATGGCATGTAAGCCAGGTTTTCCCCTTTCCCACCCATTCTTTCCCAAAAATGTGGTGGTTCCGATAGCGGACTACTATATTATCCTCCCCTTCCGTCTCTATCCTCTGGGTTGGCAACGCATCTACAACATCTCTGGTGGTGTAGATGTTCATGGGCGAAGGTAACCACTTACCATCAGGTGGTCCTTCTGCTCGTTTGCCATCCGTTATCCATAAAAAAAAAAAATGTTCAATCTAAGGTAATTTTCAATCTTATTTATTCACTACAAGAAGATATTTTATAATAATTTATTTAATAATATTATTATATTGATTGTCTGCTGAAATACTATAATAAACTGAAATAACAAATGCTGTATAGATAATAAATCACATACGATGTCTTATACAAACTTTTCAAGCTCGACAACTGTTAACTTGGTACACAAGAGAAAACGTGATTTTGCCTTTGTTGGTTTCATCAACTCACAGAGTTACTTATAAGATATCATCTTATATCACATTTCTTTTGAAACTTTTATTTTAGCTCTACTTATAAATTTCTAGATCCATAATTCAGTTTGTAAAGTTAAGGCACGTATATTATAAAAACATCTATATTAACGATGTACATAATTATTGCTAATAGACATGAAGTATCAAAGATATCAAAACGAGCGCGTGTATCGTAGACGAGATAGCGGCAACAAATTGCGGCGTGAGATAAAAAAGGTCGGTCCGTCATTTTGCTAAACGAGTGGTAGGTACGAGTTGCGGTTAAATCCCCGCGGTGCGAATTCCCCAGAATGTCTTGAAAAACTGATACCCCTGTCAATTCCACACGATAGTTTTAACTAGAAACCCTTTTTTGCACTAGGATTTGGGGCCTTCTAACTTTTCGTACATGTATACATGTGTACATAGGATAAGGAGTAGGGAAAATCTTGATATGCCTCGCCATGTATACGCCTACAAATGAACGAAAGTCAATCCTTAGTATATTGGTTTAAATATATATTTTTATCCTTCACATATACTTTTTCTTTTTCTTTTTCTTTATATACGTAAAGGAAAGAATATATATTTGAATTCACAAGAACTATAAAGTCCTAGTAAGAAATGCAATGTAGTTTGTGCGTCAGTGCACAAGTTTATTTATTAAAGCATTTGATACTATGATTTCATAACTTTACTTCGTGCAAGTCGCTCGAAATAAGCCACGTTTAGCCACCTGCGGGTAAGTAGTTTGAAACTCAATTTAAATATTTCATACCGTTACATTTAATGTATTCCGTATCTACACTTATACTGTAATATATTATAAAATAAAATAAGAAATAACGTCTGTCGTGGCGCAGAGGCACAAGCGTGCGACTGTAAACGCGACAGGTTGTGGGTTCAATTCCCACGATCATATTATTTTCACTTCTCCCCTTAGGTGAAATGAATAACGGCGTTGAGTTCCACCATGGAAAACGTGATATCTTACATTGAGGCAGAAAAGAAAGTGGGAGCAGTACTTAAAACATTAAATTCTCTCTGACTACCCTGCTATACGGGAAAAACTGTGAAGCCACTTATTGACCCGTTACCAAATAATGCCAAAATATTTTCTAACAAATTTATTAATTAAAGTGGAGAACGGATTAGAAGAGGATACTCCGTTCTCTTATGATCTGTTCTCCTAACTCTAGGTTCTCAGGTTCCCTCTGCCTACCCTGCTGTATGCGGGATACAACGTGAAGTTAAAAATAATAATAATTAATTAACAAACTGAACACATTAATTGTGGATTCAAATATGAAATAAATGAAAGCGTTCGTTTTAGTCACCCAACCCGTCATGTCTCTGAACGGATGAATCAGAATGATATGCAATTTTATATCCTACCCCGCTTGATGCAAAAGATACATGAAGGCATAAATTTTAAATATTTACAGAATATATTACGTTCACAGAAATAGGTTGATCTTCTTTTTAAATAGCTAGTTACTAATTTGGCACGTAGAATATCTTTAGCAATGTGTTTGTCACTTTATACAATTTTTTGTTTCCAATGGTAACAGTAACAGTATGTAATAAGTATTTGTTTTATTAATATAATACTTTTTAAATGCATTATTGCAAAAATATTGGCTTTCAACACTCACTTTCTTGTTCTCCATATAAACTTTAAGTTTACAAAGAGTCGTACTCCTCCGTCCACATATTTTTTGTAAAATAGGGCCAGAAGATTTTCCTTCACGTGTCAACATAATGATTAGTACAGAACATATTTTTCAGTGAGACATGTAACGTATTAAATTGTATTGTATAAGATACAATAAATTTAGTAATAAATTTTATTATCATGTTATATTATCATATTATTTTTTTCATTTTTTATTTTTTTCATTTTTGTTTTGCATTTTTTTTTTCTACTTTTATGACATGTCCAAGTAAATGTTAAGCATTTTTATGGAATAAAGATATTTTGACTTTGACTTTGACTTTGACTTTGATATAAATCATGTATGTTAGAACTTTACTAAGTATAATAGAATTAATCTGTATAATACTAGAATAATAACTGAATTCGAGATTTAGAGAACGTTTACATTATACGCGTTCGAGTGCAAAGTAAATAAGAGTTACTTAAAAGGTATTCTAGCAAAGCCAGTTAGAAGCCAGTTAAAAGTGAGCCTTGAGACGCTTTTTACTTGATTAGAAGTAAAGTAAGAGTCTTATAGGTCAAAAGCCTTGTCTTACTAACGCCGGGTTTTCTAGAAGCAGAACTGTTTGTACTGGTACGTATATTTGTTCATCCGCTGCAAAAGCTTAGCAAAACTAGAGCTTTATTGAACAATACAGTTTAGTTTATCCGGATGGAGCATTGGCATTACAGTTTAAGCACCAACTCAAGCTTCATGGATTCGTTTTATAATGAGAAAATATATTTCATATATTTATACAGTATATATAAAGTAATAGATATGAAATGTGATTCTTAATTAACATATTTTTTGTTGCACAATTTTTGTTGAAAATCAGCAAATTTTAATTTTAAATAATAACATAAAATTTGAAACCAATCAATATGTAAAGTAAGACGTAGCATATTCAGAATTGGTACAATAATCCATAAAGTCATCATTTACCATTCAGTACCGATTCCGATAATGCTCTGTCAACGAAAATTGATAATTTGACACTATTGTAGAGTGGTCGGATACTTGTCTAATTGGTTTTGGGTTCCTATTCGAGGTAATATTTATGACTTTTTTATATTTTTTATAATTACAAGTTCTTAGTACTTCTACTAAAAGAAGCTATAAATAGCTTCTTTTAGTAAATCTAATCTAGATAAATAAAAAAGAAAACTTTGTCAAACAAAAAGAATTAAAATACCATACCGTGGCTTAATGTGCAGTGTATCATTATAATCGCAGCGTCGGTGAGTTCTATATGAAGGATTTATTAAGATGTATTTTCTTTGACCAAGACAAGACGTGGCAATGGGCTCAATAAGCACACAGTGCTTATAAGAATGCAAAGTGAAGAATGATATGTGTTAGTGCAAAGTTCTCCACCGACCCTTCTACGTGCCGGAGAAGCAACTAATATAAAAAGAATGTGTGTACAATGCATACACAAAGTCAAACTTCAGAAAAGTAGCCAATCAAAGAAGAGAATACAAGATGATGAGATAAATTTTGGGAGTGTTAACATAATTGTAAGGCTGTGATTTTTTTAATTACTAAATTTTAAAAATATTTTATTTTTATAATCTATATTTTACTTATTACTGAATACGGTGTAATGTATTTTGTATCTTATTCTCTCGTTGACTTAATTCGTTATGTTTATTTCTTTATGTGTTTGAAACACTCTATTCTAATGAAGTTTTATTTGAAATACTAAAAACACAAACGGATAAAAGACATTTACGATATGTGTTGTGTGATGATGTGACTATAGCTTTAGAAGTTATAATTTGCATTAAACAATTTATAAAATTTCTTTTGGAAGCTTCTATAAATAAATGGATATTTTTTTTTCTTTTTTTTTATGGATAACGGATGGCAAACGAGCAGAAGGACCACCTGATGGTAAGTTAGTTACCTTCGCCCATGGACATCTACAAAACCAGAGATGTTGTAGATGCTCCGCTATAGGAACCACCTCATTTAGGGGAAAGGGTGGGTGGTAAAGGGGCAAACCTGACCTGATGGACTTCCATTATTCCTCAAATATTACTGCTTAGTATAGTAGTAGTATTTGAATCCATCGTAGCGCTATGGAACAGCGTGTGTGCGTGTTATGGATCGGTTCCTCCTCGGTAGAATAATTACATATATTTCATATTTTTAGTTTTGCTAATCTTCCTTATAATATTTATCTGTATTCTATATTCTTGAGTAATACAAAGGTATATTTTTTCAACACTTGCGTATTTTTGTGAAATTTTATAACAACGCCTAGTACATGTAAATTCTTATACTTATTCTTGCCTATATATGTTAGTATATTTTTATGGTCATTATGAGATTATTTTGTATTTAATTAGACCTTGTATGTTATTCAAGAGACGTGGGATCAAATTTCTTTATAGGGTAGAAAAATGCAGAATTTTAATATAGGTATTGCTTGCTTGCTTGACATGTGAATAGTAAAATATAAAAACAAAACTACGAAATAACGATATTATAATATATACAGCAACAACATTTTATGAGAATAATCCGAAAGCATCTTGAAGAAACTCAAAACATCAAGGAGCAAGCTCCTCCAAGGTACTCTCATTAAACAAATCCTTTATATTAATGCATTTCTTTTCAAGATCTTGAGAACAACTCCGGATATTTTATTATTTATCAAAATTTCCATAGTGAACATTTATTTAAAAGAGTTATCTAATAAATAAGTACAGGATAATAAAAATAACGATACAATAACTTCGGTCCAAATTGAAATTAAACGAATGAATGAACGATAGCCGGTGGCAAATGAAATAGACCGGATATTTCATTCACATTTATTTTCACATGAATCACAAGTTGTTACCGCACTGACAGAATATGCGTTAATCGTATTGCAGTTAGCTTGCGTCGCATCCAGCACGAACCAACATGAAATAAATCCTGTTAAAAGCTGTTTGGACATACACAAAGCTTTGGCATCGTATTTTTAGCTAGTGAATATTAAAAAATATAAACTACAAGTATTTAATTGGATTTTTATAAGTAACAAGTGATCCACGTGGCTTTACGAGGAAATTAGCACGATTCTCTCGTTTAAAAGTTGAAAATAGTAAAATGTACGAGAATTTGTATGTATTTTTTTAAAGATAATAGGATAAAAACTTTACGAAAAGCAATGTAAATCCTTCCACAATCTAAAAGAATAATAATTTAAGAAGCCAATAGTTCAAACTATGATTTGGATCAGAACTTCAATTTGATTTACAGAACATCTATATATATTATAATAAAACAGTAAAAAAAATTGAGTCTGTACATTGAATATATTTACGAAAAAATATTTTAAGAGAGATCATATATCATTTTATATTCTGTTAAAAACATGTAAAAACGCACTAACAAGAGTTGTTCAGTGCGATAAGCATTTTCTGTTGACATACAAAAATTAAACATCTGGAAAATCCGATAAAGAACCTTCATAGTCCAGCTAAACTCTCTAATATAAATTATAAAAAATGGCGCAAACGATGTTGCGGACATCAACTAGTGTAGAATATATGTTTATTTATGCAGAGAAACCAAAATTACATAAAAAAATAAATTGTAAAATACGAGGATATTTTAGTTTATAGGAAAAATATAAAACTAAGATTATTATTTTTATATATAAATATAATCACCAATCTATATTATTTCTATGAATTGACATATAAAAAAGATTGTATTGTATTAATGATATCCGGAAGAATGTTATTAAAAGTACTTACTGTAAAATTACATAAATAATTTAGCCTCTGAGAAGTGAAATTCATTTGTCAGATCAGGTTTAAACGTTAGGCAAATGTATAAATTCCAGCTCGGCGTGTAGCTGAGCACGTATTTGCCAGCCAACATCAAAGCTGCAGTTTTGATCATGTTGTAAAAAGATAGCAATGTCAAATTACACAAAATTATTTACGTTTCTTTATTTATTTATGTCAATCCATGACGTGACCTAATCGAACTGTTTGATTTTTATAAAGCTAAAGGTGGAAATTATAGCAAGAATTTATTTCATTAATTCATATATTTTCTCATACATAATTCATAAATTCCAGTAACATGTTGCTAATTTATATGCTCTTTATAAATAAATACCTAAAATAAATTAGTATGCAATACACGTACCTATATTCTTGGGTAAAACGAGCTGACTAAAATGCATCGCATACATTTCCTAACATACATTAAAAAGTAATTAGAATAGAAGCTCCGGGTTATCCACAAAGTACATGGCTGCAACGTATTAAATCAGCCCTCTTGCAGAAAAAGGAACGGAGACGATACGATATCGACAACGTGCCGACAACGACATTGAAATTTACAGCCATAATAAAAGTATCGCTTTTATTGTCGAGGACACAATTCGTTCGGACAGCTGTAATTGCGAACTCTCGTCTGTCTATTGGAGCGCCAATTTAACTCGCACTATTTTAGCATTGTGTGTTACAAAATAACATTGAGATTTGGGGATGTCGTTATTAAAAGTAGGTAAGTATTTGACATGTTACATGTATTTGACATGTTACATGTATGTGTTACTGCAAAAGCACATGTTGCTTAAAAGCTTAAGGTTTTCTAAGTAAACCTTAAGATTAATCAAGTTTATTGTAAAAGGTCAAACTGTTTCTAACCTTTTTTATACATACGTGAGGAAACCCTTTTAAGCGCACTTCGTATTTTAATATTAAAGTTGGTAAATCTTAGGTTTTATAGGACAATCTTAAAATTTTACGGGATTTTACAGTGACATATGTACTATATGTATATAAGAAATTTTTTACAATATTCAAAATTTAGCATCAAGCAAAACAGTAATTAGTACCATCAATACAATCTATGAATAAATGTATTTTAAATTGATATTTTTTTATATGTTTTATCAGTGTTGATATTTATAAATTATTTGTGGTAATATGGTGCTTTCTGGTAACTCCCAAAATCAGTTATTTCTAATATTTACCGTTTCGACCGAACTTAACGTCGTTATTTTGTGCTCTGTCGAAATTCAGTTAAAGACTACCATAATGCCCTTTTCCCTGTCAATTGCATCCAACTTATAGGGGAAATGGTACAAAAACCATCATCTCCGAACGGTAAATATTAGAAATACCCGGTTTTTGGAGTTACCAGAATTTACCACAAATACATTTATTAAAACTTAATATAATAGATAAGGTGTCATTGTGCAAAAATAAGTAACTAATTATACAAGTAATAGTACGAAAGTACAAACACATAAAGCACTATGTATCAATAGTATTTGACGATCGATGGTGTGTTCAATAATCAAGATCACTATAAGGATTTCGACGAAAATGAAATAATGTATGTATAATAACATCTCAGTTATTATGAACGTCAGCGTCCAGATATTTACAGTTACAGTATGTTATAGAATCATATAAATATATGTAAACCTAACCTTAAATATATATTTTAATTAAAAGAACAAAAAATTGCTAATAATTATTTATTTATTATGTACATTTCTTTCTTTTTTTTTCAATTTCAACATAAAGTATTCTTTATAAACATCGGCTTAAAATTTTAATATTTATATACAAAAAGTATTTAATACCCACACCGCATCATTTATAATAATTTTTTTGTGAACTGTATCCAAATGTACATTGTTCCAAAAGAAAAATCGGAAACGCTGCGCAAAAACTAAGCATTAAATGGAACAAGGTATCTTCCTATCAATGTTTCAGTTAAAACAGAAGTCGGTTCAACAGAGACGATCCCTTGAATAATAAGTTTCTGTTTCATTTGAATAAAAATGTGAAGAGGATCGTTATTTTCAATAAAATTCTCCGACTTTGTACTGTTCCGACTGCAAAGCACTAATTGGGTACAAATCTGCACCTTTTCGTCATTAAATGTCTCTTATTGATTTCTCTTTTTTAAATGATTTCTTTTAGCTTAATAAATGAATTTTCTTCGAAAATAATTAAACAGAAAATCACTATTTACCAAACAGGAGCCGCTTACCGCAGTAATATTAAGTTTTATAGTAACTTCGCTTAAAAGTTAGATGGTTTTGGCAGCATAAATAGGTTTTAGTATCTACAATGAGGGCTTTTGAAACTTTACTCCAATAAAGGAACAATTTAAATCGTTTATATTTGGTTTTGGTTTCTTTGGTAATTCGCGAAATTTAAGTAACACATTTATTAAAATATGTACAATGTAAGCATCTTGACAACAATAAACTAAAATAATGTGTTGTAATTTGGATAATATTTTTTTAAGAATAAAAACTACAAATGCGAAATTGAAAATGACAAGTTTTAGACTCAAAATTTATTTCAACTTGAAAAGAATGACACTATTTATCACTTTGCTTACAAACAATTTAATTGCTTATTATTAACATCAGTTCAAATAGTAATATTTACAAATGGAGATTAGTTACGATATAGTAGTGTGGTCAACCATTCTGGCCTTGACCCTTGAGACTTGTATTCTGGAGGACTTAGAGCCAGCGGGGATGCTGCATCTGCCAAAGCTACAGATGACGAAGTTTCTGTGACTGCTATACTAGGCTTTCCTTTAAGAATAGCTCTTAAATCATCATTTTCTACAGCTCGTGTCCTTTGTAGATTTTCCCTGGTTTCTTTCATTCTTGAAAGTTGTTCCCTTAGGGTCCTGTACTCTTCTAAAAATTTTTCTAATTGTGAAGCTCGAAAATCGAAATCATCAAATGGCTGACCTGTACGTGAGTAATCTCTGAGACCAGATAAATCTAGGAGTGGAGTAGCGGACGGAACTGACGATTGCTCCCTAGATGGTGAAGCCGGTAAACTGGGATTGCGACGCATACGATTTCCACTTGCAGAGAGATCTAAGAAACTATTAGATCGACGTCCACTTGCTCTGTGTCTGCTTTTCTCATAGTTTCTGTCAAGAAACGTAATGGAATCGCCCCCTGAACTATTTCTACGACTACTTAAAAGAGGGCTACGACTATCGCCATCTTTTCTTCGAGGAATTGTATAAAAATAATAAGGATCATGTTTCACATCATTTCGAAAATATGAAGCAGCGCCTAAGGCACTCATCTCTATCAAGTCTGGGTAATTTTTTTCACTATCACTTCCAGATAAGTCGTTATCCAAGCGATCACGTTGACGAGACCTAGTACATGAACGAGAATTATTATTATAACGATTTTTTTCGGATAAAATCTCCACATGACCACTTAATATTCCAGCTGATTTCGAGCTCTGCATTGATTCAGACGTCGTGTCAGTTCTGTAACAATAAACATGTCATTGAGAAAAATAAAAAAATACATATAAAAATATATGTATATAAAAACTATATTAATTAATAATAACTTAACGCCAACTATCAATAATAAATTGTATTTTTTTTCAAGTCGAATTGATTTTTTTTTAATATTTTTTTTTCTCATAGATACTATTTTCAATTATTTATTTCTCTTTAATTACAAATTGTGTTAAGAAATGTATTCCATCTATTTGAATTAAGGATCTGAATGGCGAGTGTGTGCTACAAAAACATTCTCAAAAGCTTAATACCTTATATTATATTCGCTCAGTCGTGGTATGTGTAAATCTTGAATATGCTCCCCTTTTCTTGATGTTGCCTCTATATCATTACGTCGCCATCGTGGTTCAAGAGGAGGTGTAGAGGGATCCATTCGTTCTCTAATTTCTTCTCTTCCAAAACCATCATATTCCTCTTCGGGGTCATGTGAAGGAACGTTTCTATAATCTCCTCTCTTTCTATTAATATCAGACATAGCAACACGAGAGGCTTCTGCACTTGTTTTTAAATTTGCCTCAATTTTTTCATAACTATCATGATGATTAGTAGCCACTATTTGTTCATTCCACCTATCTATTTGTCTCTTTTTACGAGTTTCATATGCACATAAACCTATTAAACAAGAACTAAGTACAATTACCGCTGAGACAGCCATCCCTGCCATGAGAGCTTTACCACCAAAACCTTTGCTATGAGGTTTCTTTTCAATAATCAAACTTAGAACTACTTCTGCTTTTCCAGCTCTATTTTCTGCATTACATGTATATAATCCTGAATCTTGCATATCTGCAGATTTTATAGTTAAATTACTCATTTGACCTTCACTTCGTAATGTAAAAGCTCTTCCTGAATTAAAATTAGATGTCGTAGTCGTATTACCCAATAATCGACCTGCTTTTACCCAACGTACTCTAGGAGCTGGAACTCCATTTACCCTGCAGATCAATGTTACTTCTTCTCCTTCTAGTCCCTTAAAGTTATTTGAGGTCCCTGCTACTTCCGGCAGGCATGCAAAATCTTCCAAATCTAGGCGATCCCATGACTGCATCATTAACCGTGGCGGTAGAGCGCACTCCGGTACAACAGTAGCTGGAACATTTTTTCTAATCATCCAATCTCGAAGGGGTCTAAGTTCACAGTTACAGTCCCATGGGTTACTGGCAAGTTCTAATCCTTTTAAAGATCGTAATGGTGCTAACACTGCAACATGCAGTACATGAAGTTTGTTTTTACTAAGCTCCAAATATTCTAGCGTCCCCTCTAAGCCTTTGAAACCTCTTGGTTCGATATCAGAAATTTTACATGAGCTGAGTGTTAATCTAACTAAATGCAGTAAGGCTGAAAATGCTTCGTCTTTGATCTTTGTTATAGGGTTACCCCCAAGACGCAGTTCTCTTAACTCTGGTATAGAATCAAATGCATGTGACGGTATTGATTCAAGACGATTTCGAGATAGATCTAGTTCAACGAGATTTACAAGTGCTCGAAATGCATATGGTCGGATAACTTTTAAATTACATGATGGAACATAAAGACGTTGAAGGTTCAACAGCCCTGCTGACGAGAATGCGTCATCACGAAGAGTTATTAGCCGATTTTCAGCTAAGTCTAGTAATTGTGTTGTGGGATCTAGGCGAGGCGGTACAACGGTGAGACCAGCTCTAGCACATAAGGCAGATTCTTTTCCGCTTCGCCACTTGCACTCGCAGTGACGCGGACATTCAGCGGAGACGGCTACCGCCAGCGCAAGCATTAGCAGCACCCACATGCCACGCGCCTGATCAACCTGCGCCACACCTGCCGTCTTCACCGCCGCACGTCATTCCATAAGTAGCCACGATCCTGTAAAAAAATAAAATTAATTCAAGAAATTCTAATATGTATGTTCAATATATGTTTAGTAGTCAGAATAGGATAATATCTACTTTTCTTATAGAAATACTACAGTAGGTAACCGTACCCCGTAAGGGTACAGTACATTACAGTAGCAGTAACCCGTAAGGGTATATTGATTTTTCATTCATCTCTATATTAATATCTGAACTATTCATGAAATGACAGCTTTTTAGTCTACTCAGTAGGCATCAAAGCCAATAGAACAATAGAAACAAAATAATTAAGACAGGAAAGTACAATGACCTTTTCTTAATAAATAGGTATTGGGTGAAAAATAATGAATTTTGAATTGTAATAGAACATTCATTTACATGAAGTTTATTTATTAACCATTACTTATTTGACCATTGATTCTAAATTTATTTAAAGGGAAGGTAATCAGTATGTTTCTTTCATGCTTTTATGTTTTACATACATTACCAACATCATATACGATATCCAAAATACCTAAATATACGACAAATAATATATCTTTTAGGTATTTTACAAATTGAAACCAGACACTGTTCTACTGCCTAGTTATTATATACAATATTATATTATACAGATTTCCAATAATATGTACACGATTATCTAACTAGACATGAAATTCTAATTTTATCAGTCAAGGAATCAAAAATACGCCGACTTTTAGATGTGTTTACATTTACGCCGGAAATGACTCCCAGATAAAAACAATAATTTGGTAAGAGGAATTAAAGCAGAATCAGCTGCTCGAAAAAATCTTTCTGTATATGTAGGGACGCAACAGGAACAGCTTATAAATTGTTGTAGATGGCAAATAAGTAATTCAAGCTATCTCAAACTTCATTTTTAGAATGTATCAGCAACATTAATAGGATCATGTCGAATTCGGCTGGGCAGAGAGAGGAATATGAACAAAAGGACCCCTGTATCCCCTACAGTTAGATAGCAAGTCCCAGGTACTGATCTTTTTCCTACATTGTAAGCCGCCCCCGCAACCGAGAATGCGACCGCGCATCGTGACCCCGACACCCACACTGTGAATCCATGGAATGTTAAGGTGTTTCATCTTTTCGTTATTAAGTGGCCTAAAGTAACTCCAAATCACATAATATAACATGTTTATGCTTATATAATAATTAGTAATAAAATATTGTGGGTACTTATATTTTAATTGTTATTTATTGTTATTTGCATATCACAATATCCAAAAAAATCTTTAAGATGCTACATACAAAACCTATCAATATTAAACAGTATTATTATAGCTGTTCTAAATGAAATAATGTACTAAACATATAATACAGTACATCTATACCTAATAATTGCAGACATCTCAAAGTAACAATAAGTATAATTAATGGTAAGAAAATCATTTGCTGACTCACCTCAAATTTTCATTGTCGTTGATTTATAAAGACTCATCGTTATCTGAAACAAAATGAAATATTATTATTGATTGTATTTAAAGTATGTAATTATTTTTAAAATCTAGCAGGCAGTCCAGGCTTTTTTTTTAAGACAACTAGAAGAACAAATCTATGAAAATTATTTACTAACCTTACTTGTTGTTAATCTATGTTAAAGAATATATTTGTTTTATAATTTATGCTGTTACACAGTCTGCAATGTGTAATATACATTCCTTCAACATTCAGTCTCTTGAATATGCAAAATATAGAAAAAAACAGTAAGGTATTGAGCCTATTTTGCCCTATGCCTGGTTCTTACTTCACGTATCTCAATTGTAAATGAGGTAATTAAATACACTATGTTAAGAGAGAAAATATTACCAGGCAAGTATGCTTTAAAATAGGAACCGTTGTTTTTCTAGCTGTTT
>JAKGSA010000090.1:98284-127749 GCA_033558755.1 Philaethria dido | reverse complement strand
CGGTTCGTCTTTGACATGATAGTGGTCGCGAGCCAGACGGAGGACGAACCTCCTACCACCAAAAAAAAAACAATAAATGATAAATCGCCTTACTTTCTTGAACATGAAAGTAAATTATTAAAGGAATTTGTGTACGAATAAGACAAGTTTTGGGTTTCCATTTTAATGGCCACATTCGCGTGTGAGTGAGGTATAAGTAAGGGTCATTCTGCTTGTATGTGTTTGTAAGTTGTCCTTTCTGCAACACGCAATCGCGTGTTCGTTGCGGTACGCGGTCACATGCTTTGGTTAAACCATGGAAACTTGGTAATAGTACCAGCTAATCCAATATTCGCTAAAGATTATTCATCCTAAATAGCTGAATAAGGCATTATGTTTATGTCACTTAGTTCATATCGTATTGCTATCCAATATACAAAAGTATATTATATGACTCATCATTGCCTTTACTTTATTGAATCTTTTTCTGCATACGACATTTATATTTATAAAAGTTCCCACATATGAAAACTTTAGATAAAAAGTGGTATTAAATTCCGTCGCTCACTCGGTGATATATTAGTATAGGTAGAAAGAGAAGAGGTAACAGACAGCCTAATGATAAGTTTTTCAACCGCCAGTGTACGCCCATTTATGATATTACGTGTGGTAATAATCTATTTACTTTACCTTAGAAAAGGATAACAAATTCAACCATGTCATTTTAGTTTTGTTTTGACGGAAATTGTAGGTATTGTAAGGTAGATGAAAAATAGCCAGCGATAGTGGGTTCGCCTGTCCACAATAATAGCCTCTTCTTTAGTTTTACGAGTACAGGCACAGAGTGTTGTGATATACAGGTGAATATATTAGGTACTAAAAGTATTTTAGAGCTACGATAGTGTCCGTAACTAGACAGGACGCCTCGACTTGTGTCGCTTCAAACGCAGCTTCAAAGTGTCAATTAGATAGAGAGAGGAGAACGAGTATTGTAGGTGAGCGGTTATGCATTTTAAAGAGATTTCTTAAACCTACACCTGGATCGCCAATGCCAGGCACTGCTCGGAATTCTTCTTTCGGTGATAGGATATACCCGACAGCCGCACCGCGAGTATTTCACGGAGTGCTAGGAAGGCTCTTCTGTCCGCCAAGTGTCAGATGTAGGTCATTTGGTGATGTGTGTATGTGAGCGTGTAATGTGTACCGTAATCACATTCTCTTTGCTCACTACGAATTGGGATTAAGCGTTGGTGATCAGTAACATAGACGTAAACATTCCTTCTGGTCGAATTCAAACTGACAATAATCGCTTTCAGATGCCACTTCACCAAGATGTCGTTGTGATATGAATATAAAAAATCATTATAAAATCGAATTTATTTTAATGTATGTATAATTTATTCAGTCTTTATATGTAATGAAATCTACCTATTTTGACGTACTCTGCCGTCCAATCCTCTTTAAAATTTGCACACGTCTCTAGATCAAATCTGAATCGATCAATACTTTCATGGCATTAGCTATGCTATGAAGATATTAAATAATATTTAGTATATTCTTTTCCTCGCTCTGGTAGCAGCGACGTTGAGTTCTGCCCCTTAACACACTACGCCTCAATTCGACGAAAAGTGAGGAACGGAAATGTTAAAAAGAGAATGGAACGTCTTAACACTAGGTTCTCCGGTTCCCTCGGTCTACTTATATAATATATTCTATAGATATAATTTATTGTTATTTTCTATTCTTACAATTAAAAACAATAAAAAAAAGACGTTATTTAAGCACTATGTACGTTAATGTAAGAATAGTCTCTTTAAAAACTCCTTTTGATGTCTGTTTTTCTTTTTATGAAGAAAATATTTGATTACAGGTAAACATCTTAACTTTCGTCATCTGTGCCTTATGGCCTCCTCTACAAGTTTAATGTCGGTTATCCAAGATAGATTTTTTATGCGCTTACTTTATGAATGTTAGCTTTAGGTGTATAAAAGCATTCCAGATAGGTTGTTTTTTATGAGATGGCAAAAAGGAATATTTTTTATCACCTTAATATTAAGTATATATATTTATAATACATAATGTGTTTTTTTTTTTTTTTTATGGATACCGGATGGCAAACGAGCAGAAGGACCGCCTGATGGTAAGTGGTTACCTTCGCCCATGAACATCTACAACGGAAAGGATGGGTGGGAAAGGGGAAAACCTGGCTTACATGCCATCGAACCGGAACACATCATAAGATATTTGGCGGTTCGTCTTTGACATGATAGTGGTCGAGAGCCATATACTCGTATAGTGTGTATATTATGAACTGAATAACTTGAGTATGGTTGAAATCCATAGAATTTTTTTATTTATTTTAAACACAAACGTATTTTACATCACCCGCGAATGAAAACCATGATTCATTTTTATACTATTCATTTATTTTTTTTTGTTTTGCTTTGTGATATAACGCGCTATTGCTATGCTACGCCTAAGGATAATATCTAGTCTAATAGATAGATATCTAAGAAGTCTTATAGCGACACTTTAAAAAAGTACATTGCTTGTCTGTCGGTTTGTCTGATTGTACATGCAAATCTTTTGAACTACTTGACATATATAAATGAAAATGTTTTTTTTATATAGCTATTGGGTCTGGGTAAGACATTGATTTTGATGATTGGCACAGCTGAAGAAAACCATAGTAAACCAGCTAAAATATAATATATAAAGAAATACCGTATTTAAAATCATGCAGTATAAGAAATGAAAAATCAAAAAGTAAAGGGCGTATTGGGAAAATTTGCTCAATATGGTGAACGGTCATCGAATAACAATTTAAAAACGATGGAAAATAGGTGGGACAACGTCTGTCTCAGCCTTCGGAGAAATGATTATTACGATTAATAAGATAAATTGAGAGTACCTACATCCAAAAGAAATAAATATATGATTTTGGGTTCAAGTTTTAATGTTTTTTCTTAAGTGACAAGGAGAACTATCATCATTTTAATACGATAGTTTTAGTACGATATATTATACGTACGATTAAAGTGTGTAAAATTTACTTGCATTTTATTTACAAGTGTCTTTCATTTCTAAAATATAGAATTATTCCTATTAGTAAAAATAATATTTTTATTTTGTACACTTAAAATATGCAAATAAAAGAGAACCTACAAATTACTCCATATCTAGCGTATGAAAGTCCAACTATTGATAGTTGGTGGCTAATAAAGTAAAGTCAAAACTGACTTCTGGTCTAGTATTCTAAACACCCTTCAGATTAGATATGGCTTATGAATACACAAATCGA
Source organism: Philaethria dido (assembly GCA_033558755.1). Lineage (NCBI taxonomy): Eukaryota > Metazoa > Arthropoda > Insecta > Lepidoptera > Nymphalidae > Philaethria > Philaethria dido. The sequence goes on along the minus strand of JAKGSA010000090.1, from coordinate 124,469 downwards.
GCATAAATTATCCTTTAAAAATATTGAATACAATACTGCTAACTTTGTGGGGAGTACAATATGCGTAAAGTACTAAACAATAAAACATGCCCTCAGTATACATTCATGAATACACATTCTTACAAACATACGTACACATGATACATACACATATACTTGTTATATGTGTAAATATCACGTTTATTTAAAGCACATTCTTTGTTTAGATTGTTTAATTTATTGAGCGGAGAATCAACTCACAACGCGTTTTGGCAATTGTAAAATATTTATTCGTTTTATATGGTTTATAATGCATTGATAAAGTCAAAGTCAAAGTCAAATAATTTTATTCAAAATAAGAAGTTACAAGCTTCATTTTTTGAACGTCAAATAATTTACCACCAGTTCACTAAATTTAATGCCTCAGACCTGAGAAGAACCGGCGCAAGAAACTCAGCGGGTCTTTTCTTTTTTCTTTTTTTTTTCTTTTTTTAAACGTTATATATGAAAATGCTCATAATACATTGTAGCAATCAAGAAAAATAATGTCACGATCTTAGTACTATCTGCTATATCCATATCACGACAAAAAAGTTGTAACATTCCGGATATATTAATTTTGAATGTTTAAACATTCAATCTCAGCAAATAAGAAGAAATTATTGCGGTTGCTTAAGGATCAAATATTATCAATAAAGTAATGCAATTACATGATAAATTACGTCAACAAAGACTGATTAAACTAAAGTTAGGATAGAATTCCGAGGTTTACCGAACATTGGGACAGTTCCCGTGGCTCCAGCTTGTGGCTATCGAGGAGAAACAACATCGGCTGTCCGTAACCCATCCTCTGGTTAATCGGGCGGATACCCGTAGAAAGGCTTCCTCAGAAAAAAATATGATTAGGTTAGATCAGACTATATTTTACAGATACAGTGCAATCACTAATATTTTGGGCGGCTAGGCAACCAACCAAAAACCAACAATTTAAAGAATAGTAATCTAATAAGGTATGCATGGATTATTGTTTTTCTTCATTTTCACAACGCGTTTTATAAAAACCATAACACGATCAATTGTGTGACAGTGTGTGTGGTTGTTTTACAGTGACCACAATCCAATGTCAAGTCTTTTCTATACCTGATATGTCAATCAGCCAGACAAATATATATAATATTATATCTTAAATGTGAGATTTATTTTCTTTAGAAATTTCCTATCATTGTACGCCACAGTCCCGTCACCGGCCACTGCTAAACATAGGCTTCCATCATAAAACACCAACCTGGACCACCCATCCCTCCTTGAGCTTGTATATGGATGCGAGTTACATTGCTCTATATTTCTATTAATATCACAAGATTTGTTAACGATTTAGAGTATCATGTTATAATAATTAAGCATTTCAGATGCTTTTGGAGACAAAATGTGCTCGTTTTGCTTTGGCAACTATTAGTATTCAATAATCTATTGTGATGATAGACTTCAATGAAACTTTTCTCTCCGAAGTTGTGAAGTCCAATTTATAACGCATGCACGTTTGATTATATTATGAATTATAACAACAAAGACATGTCAAAAATTATTAATAGTTTATGGTTCTATTAGGTTGTCCCATAAGTTTCTTCCGCGCTTCACTATGAATGATTAACTGGCTGTGTTTTAATTATTACGCAACTTATCTTTTAGCTGTTTATGCCATCGGTTTCAGTCGTCTCAGAACTCTGTCAAAGTACATTTTTTTGGTGAAATAGTCTCTTTTTAATTTTTTTCTACGCAGTTTAACATGGAGAGCCAAAAGACACATTTACAGCATGTTATGTTTTATTATTTTAAAAAGGCAATAGTGTAAAAGACACCGACACACAAGACGAGATTTACGCCGTTTACGGGAGTGATACTACGACTATTAAGACCGTCAGCAATTAACTTAAGAATTTTAAAAATGGCAATCTTGACTCATGATCAAGACCGCAGCGGCTGCCCTACAACAACGGATACGAACATTATCAAGACTGCACTTGTCTTGAATTCTTCCGCTAGGTAATACAATCAATGCTGACAAATATTGCAAACAACTGGATCTATTAAAAGCCGCCATAGCAGAAAAACGGCCAGAATTGGCGAACCGACGAGGTGTCGTATCTTATCACGACAGCGCAAGACCACATATAAGGCAAAAATGACAATTTGGTGAGGTTCTTCTACCTCAACCTTCATATTCAGACTTTGCTCCCTCCGATTATTACTTGTTTCTCGCTTTAAAAAATTATCTACGCGGTAAATCTTTCAAATCTATAAACGAAATAAAAACCGCACCTAGATGAATATTTTAAAAGAAAACCTAAATAATTTTGGAAAGATGGCATAGTAAAGCTTCCTAAGAGATGGAGAAAGAGTTATAGACCAAAAATCAACCTTAAACAACAAATATCATGTATTCATTTTGCATCAAAAAAAAGGAAAAGAGTTATGGGACACCCTAATATTATCAAAATACGAAGTTACGTAAATTTGGTATTTCACAAAAATGTTTTTTTATACAACTTAAAATTCGTACTACAATTTTAGTTATTGTTTTACATAAAAGTTAAACTAAAGGATTTAAAGAAAAAAGGTATCACAGTCAAATTTTCATACAATCATGCTATAGACGCACATGAGGTATGTAGTATGTATATATATTTCATCTGGTATTACTTAAATTATCAAATGTATGTTTGATAGTAATTTCATTAGAGTTTAAAAAAATTACATTGGAACTCGGGTAAATTGGTTATAACTTCACCACAACCACGTATGCCGAAAAATGCATTAAAAAAAAACCCTTAATACTTTATTATGTAACTATTCCAATTATGTAAAAGGTAGCTTTCGTAAAAATCTAACAAACTAAATATAAAACCTATAATTATATTGTACATAAGATGCCTCCTCAGAGCCCTCCATATCGTTTTCGTGGATTTTAAGTGGAGAACCTAGTGTCATGAACGTCGTTCATCGTTTTTCACCCAATTTTCAGATTTGTGTGTTTAGTGGCAGAACTCGACGCTTCACTGCGCTACTATAGGGCTAAATTATAATGCTTTTGACTTGTTATCGCAAGCTGACCATTTAGACAAATTTTGCCAATGCGCCATTAATCCTTTTCTTATAGTCTATTTCTTCTACTTTAGTTCTTCATCAGACTTTTTAGATCTTCAATTTTTATGTGCCAATAGAAATAGACCATAACGCTTAACAACTTTTGCTAAGGTAGCATTGTTATATAGTATAGTTTAGCTGGACTATTATGTTTTTCTATGAAACCCATATAAAACTATGTTTAATTTTTATATGGGTGCCAGCCTTCTAAAAATTCATTATTTATAAAAGGGTACTAATTCTATAAATAAATACCCTATGTCCCACCTAGACCAAATAACTATACTAAAAAAGTTTAATGCAAATTCTTTCAGTATTTTGAAAGATAATCGACAAACAACCAGATATATTAATATCATATATTTATATTCTATTACAGTTTTTAATCTCCCTAAATATTTTTTTCTTAAATATATTCAAAACACACAATTTTTACTGTTTTAAAGGGTGTCCCAAAATTAACGCAAGATTTGACTTTGCCGCCATTTGCTATTATATCCATTATTCATTCGCTATTAAAAGACTAAAATGGCATTTTCTATTTAATTCAAATCTTGCGTTAATTTTGGGACACCCTATATTAAAGTAAACGTAATCTTATCTAATTCATGTCCTACTATAGCAGGACGCTTCGATATTTTTTACTTAGACCCTACGACTGATGATACTGACACAAAAACCATTAAGTTTCTTCATTTATTCTGCGAACGAGTTACCCGTCTCACTCAATTAATTGTACCGTTCGTGGACCCGCCTTTACGCAATGTGTATAAGGAAAGAGTACGGATTTATTGCGACAAATTAAAATGCAAGAGCTGATTGAATAAATGCTGAAGTTATATTAGTGTCAGGAAGAGCTTTAACAAATAGGTTATACAGACCCTTATCACAGAAGGAGACAGTCGGACAATATTAGCGTTGTCACGATTTACTAGTGGAACATTAATGTTCATATTGCTCATTTTCAAGTCCATGTAATTGCTTCGTGATGAAATGGCGCCGGTCGTCAAGAAGATGGGGGCAGCGGAGACTACGAATTTGCTGCTACAGTGCCTTATATCTATATTTGATTGCAGGTATATTGAAAATTACAACTAACTGGGAATTCATTTTGTAAAATTGTTCAGAATTATTGACCTATTTTGTTGACTGAATTTCCTACTTCGGCATTATCACTTAAATTTTCAGGGCAAATCCTATCTATATGTTTTAATATATATTTTGGTTATTTTAACTCATTATTTTATTAAAGTATATTAATTAATTGTAATACAAGTTCGACATGAACTCTTAACAAGTAGTTATAACTTGACTACGCCACATAAAATATTGCAAGATATACTGTACTCAACTCCCAAGGCGATACGAGGGAACTGTATAAATTAATTTCATCTTTAAAAATACGTGAGTATTTTAATTTAACACACAAACTCTAAGATGTCACTCTATATATATATCGCAAAAAAAGAAAAGAATGAATCATTCTTTTATGTCTGGAAGAAGCTCACAATGGATCTGTCTTATATTTTTTTTATAACACAAAACAAGTGTTGAATGCAGTGCTATGAGGCGTAACAGGGAATCCGCTACAAACTCTATTGAATGAACTGAAATTCCTTCAGCATATTTCTTATAATGAACAAATTTTAAATAAAAAAAAAATATCTATATATTTATACCCAAATAGGTTACAGTTTCAAATAACTTTGTAAACAACAATCTCTGAATTAATGATTGAAATGTACCCCTGTACTAACTTATAAGTAAAATTATACATCTATAAATTATGCGTCGGGGACCTCTCATAAATGATGAGACCATAGGGATTACAGTGGTTAAACTCTTAGTTCAAATAATATATTTAGAAATGATATATCCTCAAGTACTTACTGAAATATTATTGTTTCTAAACTAAATTCTAAAAGTCAGCAACTGATAAGTATATTGAAACAAAAAAATATATATTGATCATATTTACTAATTTGAGCTAAGTGTTCATTTTAAATCTGCTTAAAATATATGGATTACAAAAATAAATATAGTGAACTTATAGGAATAACATAAAGCGCTAGGTTTAGTTCTGTCATTCTACACGCATGGACATGAATTCCGTCTGAAGGGGCTACGGAAAGTGGTGTGACTTGAAACTAGGTAAAAAGTTGAAGCCTATGAAGCTTTTAATAATTAACGCTCAAACAAAACAAATTTTACAACTATATATATAAAATAAATAATTTATTGTAGTAATTTAAAAATTAAATTCAATGCATAAAAATCATTAAGCACATAATTTTGTTTGAATTACGTGATAATTTTAAAATAAAAAATAATTATTTTTTTATGATAAAAAGTAACATAAAAAATAGAAAAGAAATTTGACAGACAAGCTATATGTATTAGTTAGGAGTTGCCTCTTATCTGCGGGCAAAAATGTAAATGAGTCCTGGGTTAGACCATTAGGGAGTGGGATTTAATTTGTTTAAACTCGCATAAATTAGTGTTTTAGCCAGAACAACGTGATAAATATTTTATATAATGTATGTATAAGTCACAAAAATGTATAACAGTAACATGTAGTAGTGTTCTTAAACATTTTTTGCGAGAACACACATATTTTAAGATTTCAAACCCGGAAAAAATAAACAAAATGATTTATGCTGCAAAAGCCAGAGTTAAACAAGCCCCCAAATGTTGACCAAATGTTCACTATTTATTCCGATACTAACAACTTTCTCGTAGCCAAAGTTATACAGAGAAGTTATGGGTTTGTTATTCTATTGGTACAAGTTATTGGAGACAGCCGTCAATAATGACAAAATTATGAGTATTACACAGCTAAAGAGCATCTGTTGGTTATCAATAATAATAATTAACATTTTGAACAAAGCCATAAAATCTATACGTCCCTACTTAATGATACACAGTATAAATTGATTGAACATTGTTCGTTACCTAAACCAATGTTTCATTACAAAATCACAACAGATGTAAGAGTAGCACTTAAAAGTTTACACGGCGTGACACTTTTGTGCTTCAAGTTCGTTAAATGTAAGTAAATTTAATTCAAAGTTTTAACAAGCAATAAATTACTTAAATTAGTTAATAGGACCTAAATAAAATGTGTAAATTTATGTTAAAGGGTTAATTAGAATTCCAGATTCACGTTCGTGTTTCTTTTTAATTAATCATCACTGTGTAATTTTATTTTACGAAAGCTGTTGCTACAACGTTCTGTATTAAATGCTTAATTGATTGTAGTGGTTCAGTATTGCATCCAATTTATGAGTCGAAATTGAAATGTTGAAATCATTGATAGAGTGTGAGTATATTGTGCAATGTGACAAAGATAATTACTGTTGTCCTTTTTCGGCAGCAGAGCCGATTACGAAGTTTTTTTATATACCTTTTTCAACTGCGCTCGTAACTAAACTAATATTATTTTGATTATACTTGGACACTATTAGCTAATTCTAAATTATTCTTAAATTTGATAATATTATAAGTCTCGGGGAGTTCGCCCTCTGTTCTTTTTGTTTACCAACCCTGGCTTGCAACGATCAACAAATAAAATTAAAATATCGAGTTAATTTGTGGAGGTGTTTTTGTTCAATAATTCCGTCATTCGCTATGCATAACTCACTATAATACAAAAAAAAATACTTGCTCACATATATTACATTTATGTCATTTATGTCATATATATTATTATATGTCTTTACATAGTACAAAACGCGATAGTATATGTTTATCTTCTGAGGATAACCCACGATAACATTTTTATCAGTTCGTATTATAAGATATTACGTACAATAATGGATAATTCACGTAGCAATTTGAAACAACAATTGAAGCGTTGTGCATTTAATGAAAATCAACATTGTACTTTATAGCATGCCTTTAAAAAATATATCTAAGAAGATATCACAGGTTTAAAATATGGTATGGGCATACATGAAGAGGTTAATGGCTGTGGACGAGGCGAAAGAGGTATGCAGGGATCGTAGCGTTTGGCGCTCCGTTCTCTCTTACTACCCCGCTAGGGATAAGCGTGAAGTTAAGTGAAGTGAAGTGTAAAATATGGTGTGGCAGAGCGGCCGTCGCGTCGGGTCATACGCACGTCGCGAATGGCAGAGACCGGAGAGTGACAACCTAAAGAAATTGCCTTGCCTATTCTTGAATCACTAATAAATATTAGCAACTGGTAATTTTAACACCAAACAGAAAAATGATTAACGTAGTATTCAGAATAGGGCTTGTTTAAATTCTAATTTATTGTAAGACTTTGTTAGTATAAACTAATTGGAGTTTGGACTGTTTTAATTTAGATTGTATTGTTTAATATCTTATGATGTGTTCCGGTTCGATGGCATGTAAGCCAGGTTTTCCCCTTTCCCACCCATCCTTTCCCCAAAATGTGGTGGTTCCGATAGCGGACTACTACATTATCCTCCCTTTCCATCTGTATCCTCTAGGTTGGCAACGCATCTAGTACATCTTTTGTGTTGTAGATGTTCATGGGCGAAGGTAACCACTTACCATCAGGTGGTCCTTCTGCTCGTTTGCCATCCGGTATCCATAAAAAAAAAAAAAAAAAAATATTGTTTGGTAGTAGGATTCAGAAATTGAAAAGGAACTGGTCAACAATATTTGACTATCCCTTATCAATTGACACATTTTATTTTCTAATTCACTAAAATTCAAGTTTGAGCAGTTCGTGCGTTAAGCAAGACAAAAGTGAAGTTTACAGGCGAAGTTGCGAGTGAACCGCTAGTAAATATATAAGAAACCAAATATTTAGCTTTTATATATTTTTATATATAGCTTAATATATAAGAAACCAAATATTCAGCTCATATTTTAACATTTTCAATATTTAAAATACTTTACTTTTTTAATACTAGAAATGAATGAAATTGAAAAGAAAAATCATACAGGTATAGCATGTAACATATTGATGAGCGATGTTTGACACGTGTTATATTATTACGTTCGTGAGGCTTGCTGAATAATTGTATAGGTATATGTTACAAGAAAAAAAATAATATACATTAAAAATATAAATCAGTAAAGAATGGAACATCCAGGTCAACAGAATCAATAGTTACGCTATATTTCATTCGCTTTATAAGAAAAAAATATTGAAAACGTTACATTTCCATTCGGTACACGTAGAACTAAAAACGTGCTTCGTTTGCCGATATTTGAAACAAAGCCAGCCTTGACATGAAGACACAAATCAAACTGCTATAGCTATTGAACCAATTAAATATTTAAAGTAAAAATATGCAAAAAGGCAAAATAATTTTAAGTTATATTGAAAATATTAGTACTCTTTCTGAGACCTTTGTTTTATGTTTAAATAAACAATGTAAGTAAATTATCATAGAAATTTAAACCAAAATATAATTACAAAGAGAATAAATGTTAAATAATGTTTACACTACAACCATAACCACTACCTGTTTTACAACTATAAAAGCTATAGTTATTTTTGAGTGAGGTTAGTAGTAGTCTACAGTTTGTATCGGTTACACAATTTTAAACCTTTTTGAAATTCATTGAAAAATCGTTAGAAATATTGCTTGACACAAAAATTACTAAATATAATATTCATTAAATAATAAATACATACATATAATTCAATCTTTATTTAATGCCAATGGAATGCAAATTTACTAATAACTTACGTAATTGAAAACAATTAATGACGTAAATCTGCTTACGTCGGTCTTATACGATCTTGCGTTCTTGCATTCTTGCTCTTAAAGCAATTTAATTATATTAACCGAAGTCTAAATGAAAAGCATGACTCGTATAATAATTAGCTGAAGGGTGTGTGTAATCCCTAGCGCGAATTTTAAGATCCCCTTCCTTACTCTACCAATTTATAAAAATGACGTCCTATAAATATAATATAGAATCGAATATTATAAAACATAATACATAATTTTAATAAAAAAAACGTTATTTATAACTAAAAAATATCTAGTCATAAAAAATATCTACTTCAATTTAAATAACTAAAAGTTCATGCTTCTAAAATCCTTCTCTATTTCTACTTAAAATTTTCCTCGGAAGGGAAAAAAGAAAGATGTGCCAAGAAACTTTTTGTGCATGAAATATTACACTATTAAAGAATTTTAACAAAGCAAAAATAAAGTTTCAAACGAAACACACGAGGTTTCCACAAGACTGATAGAAAAGCTGAGTGGAAAGTCATCCTTTGTGGTTCTATAAAGATTTTCGTCTGTAGTTTTTAAATCTTTTGCACAGTTAAAGAACTATAATACTTGTTCTTGTACTGGCTTGTCTGCCTTAAAGGAACTGTCTACCAACTTTATATGTTAAAAGACTGACCTCACCTCTAGTACATTAAGATGTATAGCTTTCCATAATTTAAGAAAAATAAGTACCCTTTTTAAATTGGCAGATAATAAAGAAACATACCCAAAATAAAAATACTTTTATTAGGCGCAGGAAAAGTTGTATTTTAGCAATTAGTGGAACGATTCAGTTTTACATCAATCTTTAAAAGTAACATTTACAATATTTACACTAAACTCGCGGTCAATTTAGATTCTATGAAAAAAATATTAAAAAAACTCGATTGGTGGAGCTAACATACAATCGTATGAAATCTATCACATACTCGTACATCTGAGCGCTGCTCACGCTCTTTTTCATCATGAATAATGACAATTTTAAGCTCACCTCGATACACCGAAAAATATTTTGACGTTTTAATCACTGATAGTATCTTAACAAAGTTAAAGCTGAAGACAAAAAGCAATTAATAATAGATAGCTCACTGAGTTGAATAAACTATTAATAAATAATCAATATTAATTTTAAATCATAACTAATTTCATATGCAACGGATACGATAAAACAAGAAATTGAACCATTGAAGTGGACGTTGATTTATAAAATAAGTATAACTATATTTCAAAAATAACTAGAAAATATCCTCCTTCTTGTATTTTCCTATTCGGTCACTTTTATTTTGAAAATATTAAGTTACCATTTCCCGTATTATTTTTCTTTGTTATTATTATACGAAATATAACAAGAGAACTAAATGTTCATCTTTACCATACTCACCACCTACAGAGAAATAAAAATCATTTATTTATAATCATTTCCAGGAATAAGCTACAAACATTATTATATTTTGTTACGTGCCTCTCATTAATAAAATTTTCTATAAAAATATGTTAATTTGTTTACTCACATAAAGATATATTATATACATACATATCGTAGCAAAAATTACAAAACGTTGAAAGAAATAGCTCAATTGAGGGAACCCGCGCACGCTGCATGTCGCCATTGCCAGAAAATACAATCGTATTTGTTGGCAACATGTGGCCGCTCTACAAAAATTGGAATACAGTGAAATTTATACACAGCGCTTTTTTATTTCCCATATGTAATTTTACTAGATAGCTACACTTTAAATAAGGAAATTCAGATGCATGTATCTGATGATAACCCAATTGTACTGAAACTTATATTATTTAATATTTTATGCACTTAATTTCACATACGTCAAGTTAGAACTATATTAATATATAAGTTGTCACACAATGTTTTTTTTTTTATGGATAACGGATGAGCAGGCAGAAGGACCACCTGATGGTAAGTGGATACCTTCGCCCATAGACATCTACAACACCAGAGGTGTTATAAATGCGTTGAATACCTATGAACGATACAGATGGAAGGGGAGGATAATGCGGTAGTTCGCTATCGGAACGAAAAGCCACATTCTGGGAAAGGATGGGGTGGGATAGGGGTAGCTTATATGCCATCGGGCCGGAACACATCATAAGATATTTGGCGGTTCGTCTTTGACATATTAGTGGTCGCGTGAGCCAGACGGAGGACGAACCTCCTACCACCAAAGAATGTTTAAATGAGGCAAAAAATGCTTAAATGACACAATGTTTAAATGAGGCAATGATTTTTCCAATGTTGTTAATTTAGATATAAAAGAGTAACATTCAAAATAAGTTCTTATATATTATTAGCGGTGCTCACGATTCCGTTCGGTTTAAACACAGAACTTATTTTTATGTTAGGTATTGTCTTTATTTGATTTTTGTTTTTCTCATCAAATCTTCTACGTTACAGTCAGCCGTTTAAAATGATTAATCAAACATTCGAACATTCAATACAGCTTCAATAAATGGACTGTGTCAGTTTTTTTTCCTAAGGAAACTGCCTTGAGAACAAGGATAAAAATTCCATATGTCACGCCAGGCTTGAGGTTATTTACCAAAATTTTAAAATTTCAAAAAGTTTTTGCATGATTGGCGCACAAACTAACAGATATACGAACAAAAAATGTTTTCTTCGCTATTATTATCGATATATTAAACGAACCAATTAGTATTTTTATTAATCTTTTATATATATATATATATATATATATATATATATATATATATATATAAGAACTATTCTATTCTTTTATTATAGGCATATTGGTATTAATATAATATAATAATATTAATATATCATAAAGAATCTTAAAATAAAGTAGTGAGCTTAGACAACATTATTCAACAGCGCACCATGTACTGAAATAGCTGGTAAGTTTCCCAGTTTAGGAATGATCAGCTACCAAATTTTTTATACTGTATTTTATTTTACAATGCTAACTTGAATATTTAATAAATCCCATTAAAAGATAGAAGCACGCTATAAAATTTATTTAGTTCGCCCATATGATCTTTTTATTTTTTATAGTGCTAAAAATATATTACCTACGTTCAAATGAATTTGAAAAACAAAGTGAAATCAACTTCTATTAAACTGTTGAGCGTTAATCATGTAGAGTTAATATAAAAATAAATACAAAACTTTAATATAACTTTAATATATGTAATAAGAAACAAAGTATTTAATATTTGTAAATTTGAAAATACAGTCAGGATTAAAAATGTAATCAAATAAGAAAAGTTTAAAACCCACAATTGCGAAGCTAAAATCATCAAGTTCCATCGTATTCTAACATCAAACGCAACCGAAAATACAGAAATAAATCTGAACATTAAACGCAAACAGCGCGGCGAAGAAGACAATCGTAAAGTTTTTCGTAATAGCGAGAGTAATAAACACAAATATACACGAGGGAGGAGGTCCGAGATAGCATCCCGGTCCAGTTTCCGCTTTTGTCCTATCAAAATAGCGTCCTCTCCTCTGACACGTGTTTGCTTTCAGTATGAGTAATACACAACACAACAAAGAAAACCTCCGTAATGACATCTCAACTCGCTCAGACAACTAATAATAGTCAACTTTTATAAAGAACATCTTTACTCGTTTTTCTCTATGCTGATATTACTTGCGGTCTTGTTAAAACAAAACAATACAATACAATTTCGCGTCAAATAGATATTGATTTACATACAAGAAAATGTAATTGTTCTAGTTTCTTTCATAACTTACATATGAATATTGGAATATATCTAATATTCCACCAATTACCAATACCAATTATATATTCACCGCTTGTTTTCTACGAATTGGTATGTGCTAGTCACAGGAATGTTTCCGTTCATTTTAATTAAATTTAGCTAAACGGTGAATCGGTTAGAATACGAAATTCTACTATAGTGTAGTTATTCAAGGTGCATAGTATTACTGGACAGAAACAACAAATCAAAGACCTCTCTGTCGTAAAACAGATTCAAGAGAATAAACATGTGACAGTACAGTTCTATGATTCATTTTCATTTGACCTAAAACGTTTTACGCCCGCGACCTAGTACTTTTGTTAGCCACAAAGTAAATTCTACAACTGATGCATTAGGTAGAAACTAGTAAAATTATGTTATCAGAAACAATTCAAATTTTAAAACTTCTTGTCCTTTTATCAACTTTAGAAGCATCTGTTAGAATAAAAGACAAAAGAAAAAAAGGAAAGTACAAATGACATGTCTTTTTATGATTGAATTATTTAATAATTATTATTTAATATTAAAATTACAATAGTCGTCTTTTTATAACGCCTTATAATATAAATAGTACTTCTATACATGCTTTTTTTGTCAACAAATTTCAAGGTTTGGTTGATTTTCTATGCATTGAAAGTAATTTTCGCAAATAAGTACCAAATTATAAAAAAATCTGAACAGAAAGCTTTCAGAAACTTGCTATTCAAAACTTTTAAATAAATGCAGATGCATTGCAAATGATCACTTTGTATTTCTCTTATATAAAGTAAAAGTAAATTAACGGTCTCTCTTAGAGCGCGGAAACTTTGAAAAACAATAACGACGAATAAATATCTTCCCCAAAGAAATATTACCTAGACTCTATGAAACGCAAACCAACTTCTTGATTACAAGAATGAAAGAACACTTTGAATTTCAAAATGTTATTATTATGTTCATAACGATCCCGTTTTTTAGTATGAAAATGTTTTCGCCGTACAAAACTTTTTGTGCCAAAGGAAAAATTCAAACTTTGTATTCGAACATGTGAAAAATTTGATTATCGTTGTAAGAATCGAAAAAATCATTGTACTATTAGAAATGTTTCTGAAGTGATGATGATTTTAAAAGATGAAGATAGTACAATCAAATAAATATTACGCCAATGCGATGGTCGCCATGGCATTAGCATTCGCTATTATAAGCTTTACTAAACCGCTTAGAGCGCATATACAGTTTTCAAGAAGTGTCGGTTCGAGTCCTGCTATGTTTAGTTACATTTATATATTTATTTATTTTGTTTTCCTCATGAATAACACTTTAAAAGTATGCACATAATTCTCCCTTGCCAAAAGTTCAGTTTAGCAATAATCTTTTGGTAACGCAAATTTGGTAAAACCTGTAGGGAACAGAGATACTAACAACCGAAACAAGTTGAAACAAACATAAAATTTTTAACGTAGATCGATAAGAACATATGAATTAAATGACAGCGAGTGCTAGGATGGTATCCCAGAGACGCAAGTTCAAGTTCTGCTACGTTCAAATTTTTATTCGTTTTTAAATATTAAACGTTAATAAGAACAAATTACTTTCTATAAATATTCAAGTAAGCAAAAGATCATTGTCAAAAAGCATATTTTTTTCTATAGCACTAAGTTGACCCGTTGATAATAAGTATATTACATCATGATAGTAAGCCAACGAAATATTAATTTAATAAAGAAGTGCCTAAGCTAATAAAAATTTGACTTAAGTCCTATATAGAACCATTTTTATACTTTTTTCCGCAAAAGTTCATTATATAATAGCAATATAAAGTGAAACATAGTGTAGTACCTATTAAGTGAATAAACATTTTTTTTTTATGGATAACTGATGGCAAACGAGCAGAAGGACCACCTGATGGTAAGTGATTACCTTCGCCCATGAACATCTACAACACCAGAGGCGTTGTAGATGCGTTGCCAACCTAGAGGATACAAATGGAAGGGGAGGACAATGTAGTAGTCCGCTATCGGAACCACTACATTTTAGGGAAAGGATGGGTGGGATAGGGGAAAACCTGGCTTACATGCCATCGAACCGGAACACATCGTAAGATATTTGGCGGTTCGTCTTTGACATGATAGTGGTCGCGAGCCAGACGGAGGACGAACCTCCTACCACTAAACAAAACAATATAAATAATATTTAATTCTTATATGAATTTAAGCATTTATAATATAGCTATAATAGCTATAAAGCTAAATTATTTATGTTTATAAACGAACTCAATAAATCACTTCTTTTCCTGGAACAGTATATTTGTATGCCCCAGCAAAGTACACAAAGTAACTGCTTTTACTTTATGCAATATATGCTCTGCAACAGAAGTTTACATTTACAATATTCAACAAAAAGAATAATAAATTTGCGCGTATACATCATGAAGTCGTCATAAAATTAATAAGGCTTTTCTTTTTTTTTTAACTTCACGCTGTATCCCGCATATAGCAGGGTAGGCAGAGGGAACCTGAGAAAAGACTTGAACTTGAAATATCTTTTAAAATATTATCTATTTATAAATATTGTTATATTTATAAAAATATTAAAAAAACAACTAATAATAATTAAAATCAATATTATTTAATTTAATAATAATTATTTAAATAGCAAAACTAGAATACAAAGGCATTGACATAAAAATTAGATTGTTATTATTCTTTAATTTGCTTCTATAGGAATAGTTAAAAAGGCAAGAAGAAAAAGATTTTTACCGAATCTATAAACATAAACAATAGAACTAATGCTTTTATTTTTTTTATTTTTACTGTCATTTACGGGTTGTAACTAAATATGGCTGTTGACTCTCAAAGAAAATGTCAGAAAGTCAAGCCGAAGGCATATTTAGAGTAAACCGTTGTCACCTGCGTTAACAGAGGACGTCCCATATCAATAATTCAAGACATAGATTATGTATGTGCATTATTTTACAGAATCCACTTAGGTTAAGTCTTGATTGTTCTGTGATATGCACAAGAATAATTTTGATTATAATATGGCAGGCTAAATTCGCTTGAAATCGTTTAAATTAATATAAAAAATATAATTAATGAAATAAAGGCTCCGCATTATAAATGCTTGGCAGAAAAAAATATGACCATAGAAATATTCTCCGGGTTATTTATAAAGACATAAATATTTAGCTTCAATTCAGTAGTAGGCACTTTATATCTAACTGTCGCTCTTAGTTAGGTTTTTGAGAACGTAGTAGATTATATTTGTGTCTTTTTTTTTATAAAATAATATTTATTATTTTCTATTTATTTATTTCTAGTTTCTTTTAAATGAAAGAAATTTACAATTTTAACGATATTAATAATGCTGTAACAGAATAATATAAGAGCATTAATTTGAAGTGGACGTTAACAATAATGACTAATTTCCTTTAATTTCGTCGAATGCAGAAAGAGAAGAATTAATTTATAACAGGCGTAACTGAAATAAAATACTGAAGGGAGCCTATTACTTAACTAGGCTTACTTATAATGACATCGAAAAATTACAATTAGTACAATCTTTTTATTTATTTACCTTTTAGACGTCTTCTTGTAAATATAGCTAATAAAAAAATTGTTTACTTTTATAATTACTACTTTTTATTAAATAAAAATTACATTCAATTACTTTTGATTTTTAGTTATAAACAAATTCGTTAATAATATTTTTTAATGAACTGTTTTTTTTTTTTATTGATAACGGACGGCAAACGAGCAGAAGGACCACCTGATGGTAAGTGGTTACCTTCGCCCATAGACATCTACTTACCGGAGATGTTGTAGATGCGTTATAACGTAAGGGAATACTGATGGAAGGACAATGTAGTAGTCCACTATCAGACCTTCCACATTTTGAAAGGATGGTGGGGAAAGGAAAAATCTGGCTTACATGCCATCGAACCAGAACACATCATTAGATATTTGGCGGTTCGTCTTTGACATGATAGTGGTCGCGAGCCAGTCGGAGGACGAACCTCCTACCACCTAACAAAATTATTGCGTTCCGCACTTTTTCCTCATATAAAAACTAGCTATTGTGCCAAATTTTAAAATTGTGCGCATAATTTGTATAAAAGATCGATCCAAAATTTTTTATTTGCGTATTCATATTATAGTTAATAAGTATTGTAGTTGTGGTAAGTAATCTTAATCGGAAATGTCTGTGTCTATCTGAACTGTCATGAAGCTTGACAGTGTATGTATGCGACAGACAACTACGACGAGTTCTCTAGCAAACTAGCGAGTTAAAAACTAACTTGTTACTAACTTGCGCCATCCTTGGCTATGAATATAACTTACATGAATAGAAAGATGTTCAGTTCTATAGATAATATCCTCAATATTATCTTTTAGTTACACAATAGCGACTCGTTGTAACAATATGACGTACTTACATACGTGTATTACAAACAAATAATTTATGACAATATCTATTAAATGAGACATTAAATATACCTACCCCGCTATGTGTGGCACATAGCGGGGTAGAGGGAACCAGAGAACCTAGTATTGAGACACTCCGTTCTCTTTTTTAAAATTTTAGTTCCACATCCGTCAATTGAGGCATTGCGTGCTGAGTGGCGGAACTCAACGCCGCTTTCACTTGTTACCAGGCGAAATAAAAATGCTAAAATATTATGTATTTAATATTTTAATTTCCTGGAGTGGGAATCGAATCCACAATTACGATTTCTATTATAAAAAAACAATTTTAATGATTGTATTCATATAAATTATTATTACTTAAAAACATAATAATATAACTAAAAAGCAATTAACTATAAAGCTTAATTCAATACTATACTGTTTTGGGTAATAAAATTCATCAATAATTGAAACTTGTTGTAAAATTATTCGTAAAAATAATAATATAGTAATAGCATATTATGCGAAAGTCAAAAAATGATAGACGATTGTTACTCTCTGTCACATAACTTCTTTGAACGAAGTCGAAGCCTCAAGGGAAATGCTAGTTTTTATCAAAATTATAAAAATATTTTCTTTGATGATAAGCGCCTCTCCACTCCCTCCCCGCATCAAAGCTTTTCTCTGTGCGTTTTAACGTTAAGATTCCGTTCTCCATTTTCCGCGAAATCTCAGGCTGCGTTAGTTTCGCGCGCCGCGCTGTCTTATCGAATCAGTATCGAAACCAGAAATATTGTGCAAAGTCGATCACTTTATCCTGCACTACGAAGTTTATCTATCAAGCTTATTACTGTTTTATTCTCAAAAGTCTATTATTATGAGGTTTTAATATAGCTATACAAATTTTAGATGGAACAAAATAACTTAAATTTTACGCTGTGACATGCGTTTAAACGATTTTTATCACTGTGAATAAATTTTATCTGTATTATACAATTATTTTGGAAAATTGTTTCATTTATATCGTAACTATTTTCAGTTTTTATAACATATGAATTTAAATGAAAAAAATATAAATTAAATCAATTAACACACATCAGCCTTATTTACACATATTACATACATTTTAAATTCTTTTCATAAGTAAGTAAACCAAACAAATGTACACATTAAATCTACATACATAGCTTCGCTGCATCCGCATATAGGGTAGCCAGAGAACCTAGTGTTAAGCGGAAGCGGAGAGTGGGAACGTAATTAGCCGTTTACCTGAGGCCACCTCCAGGCATTGCGTGTTGGGTGGCGGAACTCAACGCCGTGCTTTGCCTTGTTACCAAACCCCGGGAAATGAAGGAGATTCCTGGGTGGGAATCGAACCCTGGCCTGTTGCGTTTACTAATGCACGCTTTTGCCTCTGCGACATGACAGATTATAAAATGTTTTCTAAAATTTCTCCATTAAAAAGTACAAAACAAAAACCTGTCATTAAAAAGAAAAAAATAATAATAAGCAGTCAGGTCAAACCAATTTACGGCACGAAAATAGCAAGGGCTAATATTGTTACGTATTCCTTAACATGAATATATTGAATATAAGCTTGTACATAAACATAAACCCACATGTACGAGTAGGTAGACGGCGGCGACACTAATCCATTGCTGGGTAACAGAGCTGGCCCGAGTAACTCCAGATAACAAACTATTGGACTTTGCTTCTAGTCTAAATTTTAAAACTACATCGTTACTGTTTTAATTGGCACTTTTTAGCGTATTGAGAATTGTTTTACAAAAGCTGACTCAAATTTGCAATAGTCATTTGTGAAAATTAAAACAATTCGTTCACACATCTCTCGCAATTTGCGTGATGGATATAGAAGTCTATTAATAATTTACTGGTAGGGCAGTATTAATTAACCGTCAAAAAAGTAATAATAATACACCATTATAAAAATATAAATATGGTTTTTAAGAGATTTTTTAAACTATCTAAATCATTTTTTTTTTTATGGATACCGGATGGCAAACGAGCAGAAGGACCGCCTGATGGTAAGTAGTTACCTTCGCCCATGGTATCTACAACACAAGAGATGTACTAGATGCGTTTGCCAGCCTAGAGGATACAGATGGAAAGGAGGATAATGCTTAGTAGTCCGCTATCGGAACCTACCACATTTTTGGGAAAAGGATGGGTGGGAAAGGGAAAACAAGCATGCCATCGAACCGGAACACATCATAAGATATTTGGCGGTTCGTCTTTGACATGATAGTGGTCGCAGGCCAGACCCGGAGGACTTGAACCTCCTGCAAACAAAAATCATGGTTATACTACTATAATTAATAGGTTGGACTATAAATATACAATTTATTTTTATTTACGCAGTACTAAAGTATATAATTATGAATTTTTAAACGTGAAAAAGCATATTATACTTCAAAACTGAAACCAATTATATTTTACAATAAAAATAATAATAGCTCAGCTATTTCTGTACAAGAATGGAATTATAGCAAACTGAGAAATGTTAGTAGTAGTTACTATTCCTATATAAAAAGCTTTTGCTTCTTGCTTTTAAGACAAAAGTTCTAAATGTGAAATTCAAAATTATGAACCAATCTCACTCGTTAGCCTAGTTAAAGATAAATAGGGTGCACTTTATAAGTAGCGCTCATAAAGCGACTGAATGTACCGCTACAGTAAGTATCTTTTGACTTGAGAGATCAAAAAATGAGAGTACTCTGTACATGGATGCACTCTGTTAACACTTTTTTATGGATAATATAAACAGATAAGACATTCAAGCTACAAAAAATTCTTATTAAACCACAAAATATTAATTGTGTTTTTAAATGGCGCTTTCTTTGTTATTAACATTTTTTTAAGATATGAGATATAATGATATATAATTTAAAAATTCTGTTTGGTGGTAAATTTCTGTTTGGTGGTAAATTTCTGTTTGGTGGTAGGAGGTTCGTCCTCCGTCTGGCTCACTTGACCACTATCATGTCAAAGACGAACCTTAAATATCTTATGATGTGTTCCAGTTCGATGGCATGTAAAAGCTAGGTTTTCCCCTTTCCCGCCCATCCTTTCCCCAAGATGTGGTGGTTCCGATGGACTATACGTGTCATCCTTTCCATCTGTCTCTCTGGTTGGCACAACATCTAGCTACATCTCTGTTAACCAGATGTTCATGAGCAGAAAATCTTCACCTACCTCGAGCGATCCTTCTGCTCGTTACCATCCGTATCCCATAAAAAAAAAAAAAACCTTTTTCATAATCCAGAATTGTTGTTATTCAAGATGCTATGATATGTTAATTGCAAGGGCGTCGTAATTGGGAGGACCTGATAAGCCTCTTGATTTATTTACATTTATAATATATGTGTTTCCTCTAAATATTCACTGTATATTCCACAAAAATAAGAAAAAAATATTTATGTTAAAATAAAGTAAAATAATATCTAGCGCTTATTTAATTTTGTTAAATACATGTTAAAACCTTATTAAGCAAATGTAATGCAGAAATTCAAAGCAAACAACACCGAAATTGGGCGAATGCCAGTTTATTATAAAATTATTGAAAAAAAAATTATAGGTAATTACTTTGTACACTTATGCACATGAGCGGCTAAATTAAGCCAACAATGTTTTCACGCCTTATTAAATAGTACTCGAAATCCGATGAACAAAGCGTCTCGTTAAATATACGTGGCCAGAACAATTGTACAAACCGAACACATACGTGGCGAATTGTATTGAATTTCTGATAATTGCATTCGCTGCAACGTTTTGTGACCAGCTAATAATTTTATATGGTGACAATTTACCAATTAAATCAGCTGCGGTGGTGTAGTTGTACATAGAACAAGTACAACACGCAATGACAAAACTGGGATACGAACAAAATTTATATTTTATAAACTAGAAAATGTTTAGTTAGAGTTTTAACCAGATGGTTGGTTAACAAACGATTCATTATAATTTTGAATCCATATAATTAATTTCCTGGCTATGTTAAACTGTAATCAAAATATTCTCTGTCTGGTGTGGAGGTATCTGTTTGGTGGTAGGAGTTCGTCCTCCGTCTGGCTCGCGACCACTATCATGTCAAGACAGACCGCCAAATATCTTGTGATGTGTTCGGTTCGATGGCATGTAAGCCAGGTTTTTCCCTTTCCCACCCGATGCTTTCCCAAAAATGTGGTGGTTCCGATAACGGACTGCTGCATTATCCTCCTTCCGTCTCTATCCTCTAGGTTGGCAACGCATCTACAACATCTCTGGTGGTGTAGATGTTCATGAAGCGAAGGTAACCACTTGCACCATCAGGTGGTCCTTCTGCTCGTTTGCCATCCGTTATCCATAAAAAAAAAAAAATATTAAAAAAATATATATAAATAAATTACAATAGATTTTTATTTTATGAAACTCTATGTATAAAAAAATAGCTAGAATGTTTCAAAAACATTGGCTTCCCTTATATTCTAAAGATCTGTTTTGTTTGTTTGTCCTAGGCTCTTTTTTTCAAACACCTTCCCTATGCAATCCTATAATACATATTCAACCCTCTGTGCAGAATATTTTTTATATTACGGTCCCTACGACAGATTTGATTGATTCCCTTACTATATGTACATGCGTTGAGATATTTACATAAATAATGTATACGTGAAGGTAAAGTGATTTAATGTGTTAAATAATCTCATATTAATGTGATTTTACTTTAAAGGCTAATTATTACTTTTTAGATCTACAGTTCGACTACGCATCATATAGCAGTGTAGGCGCATCTGGTACTAAACGCTATTGTTGACCTTCTGCAAATTCATAGAGTACCTGTTGAGTGGCGAAACTTAACGCCTCTCTTTATCTTTCAAGCCGGGGTAGAAAATTAATATAATCGTTTCCCTATACGGGATTGAACCCGCAACCGTCGCGTGTACTGAAACATTCACAGTCCTGACAGTGTCATAGTCAATTATTAAGGTATAAAATTTATTCCGAACAAAACAAAAGAAATGCCATAGCTCTTTCATATTACAAATATAAATATATTAAGCAATATTCACCAAATGTTCACGTAATAGATATAAAATACGTGTGTGTTAAATAAGCATAACATGAATTCACCGTAGTAGAAAATACCTCTAATTACGTAAAATTTATTGCGAGACGCATCCGTCCGCATCCCTAGAACCTAGGAGACAACAGACCGCAAACCAGAGTGAAGTTACAATTTGCTTTATTTAATTATTCTACGTTGCTAAGAACATAATGCGTTTCTTGTTCAGGTATGTACAAAACTTTGTACGCCAGCATGGCAGATCTCTTACCTGAACGCCTTCATTGCATACAAATTTACATGAGAAAACTTGTATCTTTGTACTAGAATAACTTATAAGGCGAATAATAATAACAGAATAATCATACACTCATGTATCGTTCTCGGAGAAGAGATATTATACTACTTTGAAACCACTCAAACAACAAATTGTTTTTTTTTTCATAATTTCTTGAAAATATATTTTTTTAAGGCACAAACATATCCAGGTCGTAAATAGTACATATTCGTAATTTAAGATGTTTTAACCAAAATCATTTCCAATTCATTTCAATATTTCCATTTACTATTTGTTGAAATTAAGTGAGTAAAGGATCCTTTACTATCTTTTTATATCTATTTCAATATTAAAATACTTAGTAATAATCGAATATGGCATGAGATTGGTTCATTGTAAAATATTATATTTAGAGGTGCTAACATTTATAAACCAAATACAAATTTTACGTAACAATCATATTGCTTAATTGGCAAAAGGGCTTCAGCGTGCAGTCACGGAGCGCAGACGTAATTCTGAACATATTCGAATTAACTTTATCATTTTTTTAACTAAAATACGCGAAATTTATAAATATAAAATGATCACCAATTACATTTCATCATAATATACACGAACCATTTAAAAAAATATATTGCTTATAATAAATAAACACAGCAAAGCAATTTGCTTTTATAATTCAACCTCAAAATCCTAATCCAATCTAAACATTTCCAAGAAAGCTTAGATTGTTTATATACGGTATTCTTTTGTTTGTTTAGTGGCTGTAATTGCCTTCGCAGGCCGTAGTTCCAACGAATTCATTTAAAACAATCGAATACAAATGTTTTGAAGTTTTCGTACCGTTAATCAACTGCAACCAATTACTGATAAGTGTTTCTTTACGCTCAATTAACCATCATACAAATAAGTTGATTTGTTTTCCAATTGAACTGAACAACTAGAATTGAAAATGGTTCATTATTTATATCGTTAGAAAGTATTTAATAAAAATTATGTTTCTTCTCTACAATTTATTTATTTATTATTTATTTTAACTTTATGCTGTATCCCGCATATAACAGGGTAGGCAGAGGGAACCAGAGAACCTAGTGTTAAGACACTCCATTCTCTTTCAACAATTCCGTTCCCCACTTCCGCCGAATTGAGGCATTGCGTGTTGAGTGGCGGAACTCTCTACAATTACTTGTGAATAATAATTGTAATTATAAGTGAACAGGTTTAGACAGAATGTTACATTCTATAAAGGACGCTGTTATAGTATAGTTGGAAAATCTCCGAGTAAACACGCGCTGGTTGCGGGTTCAATCTTCAGTGAAATAAATGTATTTAAATTATTTTAAAGGGCTGCCGATGAGCTGAACTGAGCTCGATTTGCTATAGCTTAACTCGAATTTCCATCCAACATAATTCATAAGTTTTAATTATTACCGGAAATATGTGATACTTATTTGGTAGGGAATGCTTGCATAAAGGTTTTTATAGCACAGCTTAAAGCTTTTGCTAGTACAAATAGTAAAATGAAATGAACTGAAATATTTTCTTATATTCTGTATGATAAATGAACTAAGTACCTGTTTTGTTCTATAAATAATTGAAATGTTGATTTATATAATACAAATGTCAACGATACTATTAATACATAATTATCCAATCTTTACATGAATTATGTTGACCAACAAAATAATATTAAACTTCACACGAGAAAAGCCAAAACAGTCGAAACACAACTCATATTTAGAACAACAAATTTAAAACAATATTTTAGCTCTATATCACTAACACGATGAATACAGCACTATATATATGCAGAAGAGGTTAAAAAAAGATTAAATACGATATCTGTGAGTTTCTGGCTGATTCAATGCTCAGCGGTTTACACAATTAAAAACAGTTACTATGAAACATTTAATCACTGAAATAATTTCGCATGGTTGATGCTAAAAATAACCGCGCGTGGCAACAAATAATTTATGAGCAAGACTTAATTCTATCGTAGTTACGAGGTTAGAACCCTGTAGTACAAAATGCAAAGCCACATGCAAATTTTATCACTTACATGCACGCACGCGGGAAGACTTTGAATTGAGGGTATTCACGTATATTCTTACCGTTTTTAATGCTTTTATAATACGAAAAACATTTTAACATTTCCTTAACAATATTAAGAACACTTATTTATTCACTGCACCTTATTAAATGTTATATTTAGATTAAATACTTCAACATCGTATTTCGCTGTACTTAAGTCAGTAAATTGGTTCACAATTCTTTTCGTTTCACTTAATATCACATTGGACACAATAATTTATTTTAAATGTCTTTTTAAATTTATTTCGTCGAGAAACAAGGAAGCACCTTTATTTATTAATTAAGAATTTATTTTTTATGTAGGACGATGTTACACAGTTTTCTTTGAAGTGTACAACACGTCTATCAGTTGCGAACGCCTCCGTAGACTGAGTTCCGCCCGCCCAAAGCTACGAGGGACGCCGATGTGTAGCGGATACAGCCGAGTCAAGACGACTTTGTGTAGCCCGTAGCCGATGAAGTGGTAAGTTTTTACGAGTAGCAGTTGATAACTATAGAGATGTATGTGTATACACAAAATATTGTTTGACACCTGTTCTTTGCTACATTGAGAGACGTACGTGTTACATATATGTATGTAGAATAAGTATAATAAAATTTTGACTGTAGAGTTATTTTTATCTACCAGTCTGTTTCAAAGGTATCATTGCCAATAATAAAGAATTGTAAACCATTGTCGAATATAAAAAAAAAAAAAGTCCCCGCTGAGTTTCTTCCGCCGGTTCTTCTCAGGTCTGAGGCATTAAATTTGAGTGAACCGATGGTAAATTATTGACGTTCAAAAATGAAGTTTGTAACTTCTTATTTTGAATAAAATTATTTGACTTTGACTTTGACTTTATTACTACGACAGACTGAATGCGATAATTGAGAAATCGTGAGTAACAACATGATAATTTAAATGTTTTGTTATTTCGTAACATGTAATGCTTCATTTATCATTATCTGTTTTCTATCTACCCAAGTAACTATTTGCTCATCTAATGCTGAGATATGTTTGTAATAAAAATAGGATGACACACAATCAAGTAACCAGTTGACGCACAATAGTACAATATGGAGAAAGTTATTTCAAGAGTAAATTGCAATTAATCTATAATTTAAGGTAAATTCTAACAAATGTTCTCGAATAATATATGTAAATCTATAAGTAATATCACAACTAAAATAATTCTGCCTTAAACTTTAGGCGTTCAAAAACAAAATTGTCATAATTTTAGTTTTTCTTAATGACAACGACAAACGTTCATTATTATTGCATATTACATATTTTTACGAGTTGTAAATATTTTATGTATTTATTATTCAGAAAATGCACGTGGGATTGTAGATTTATGAAGTATTTAATTTTATCATGAAACAGATAACTCTTATTTATAGCAAAACGAGTTTTGCCCGTAATTTGGTTTGCGTGAATTTTATGCACAGTGTGCCGACTTTTAAACATAGAATTCTGTTTCATTTCTGTAGAAATTTCGTGAAGTCTTTTCTTAGTGCTCCACAAGGCATATAGGGTACATGCTAGATTTCACCTTTCGAAGCCCAGTAGTTTCTACTATATGTTGTCTGCTATGCATGAATAACAGAACAGTTTTTATTAGCCTTTTTTTATTACTGTTTTGAAAATAAATCGAATGTGTATATATTTGCATCAAATAAAACATACATACATATACTTATAAAGTAGAAAACAATACTATAAAGATGCTCTTAGTTTCAAGTTATGCATTCGAAAATAATATACAAGTTATAACACATTGTATAACATTTCTTAACACAAACAAGA
>JAKGSA010000090.1:931-98168 GCA_033558755.1 Philaethria dido | reverse complement strand
GATACTGATGGAAGGGGGGATAATGTAGTAGTCCACTATCAGAACCCACCACATTTTGAAGAAAGGATGGGTGAGAAAAAGATATTTAGCAAAGTAACATAAATTCTATATTATACATATTTCTTTCTTTTTCAAATTGTTGCCAAATCATTTTCACGTATACAGCTGTCACTGGCAATAGAAACAGTGAAAATATTGAACATAACTAGTTTAAACAGTATGTGCTTTACATATTAATGTTCTATAAAGTTATGAACGGCACTGCATATTACGCTAACCCTCAGGCGAATATCATGATTTCCCGTCACTAGAGTGTAAATAATTATATATTATGACATGTGGAGTATTATAATAATCGTGGTATAATTGAATATCTAGAATTTTTACTTTTATGGATATTACAGTTTGTCTAAATGGACGATATAAACGAATTTTTGTTTGGTGGTAGGAGGTTCGTCCCCCGTCTGGCTCGCGACCACTATCATGTCAAAGACGAACCGCCAAATATCTTATGATGTGTTCCGGTTCGATGGCATGTAAGCCAGGCTTTTCTCTTTCCCACCCATCCTTTCCCCAAAATGTGGTAGTTCCGATAGCGGACTACTACATTGTCCTTCCCTTCCGTCTGTATCCTCTAGGTTGGCAACGAATCTAGAACATTTCTGGTGTTGTAGATGGTCATGGGCAAAGGTAACCACTTACCATCAGGTGGTGCTTCTGCTCGTTTGCCATCCGTTATCCATAAAAAAAAAAAAAAAAAAAAAAGAACTTGTCTTGTGTGTGTGTATGTCCGTAAGTCATGTTAGGAATGTTGTAAACGCTATGAAAAAAATGTAGTTATTACTAAAACTCTTAAATACAAATATGTTGAAAAGTTAATTTAAAAGAAGGATGTATCGATAGGCCGATCACCAGATGATACTTAAAACGAATATAATTCCGCATAGATATACTGAAACTCACTGAACGTAAGCTTTATTGCAAAAGCCATACGTTTAATCATGTAAACATGAGTTACGTGACCTACTTATTTTGTATAAGCTCCCTACGTTAAATACTAAAATATTGAAAGTGGAACGACGACGCCATCCTATTAGACATTTTTGGCACATGTAAAAACAAATGTAATTTAGAATTTTCGTTAGGATGGAAATTGTTGGATTAAAATTATACTACATTAAATAGTGTATTTATTGAATTTAAAAAATATAGGTATATATTTTTATAGTATCAGGCAGACTTTTACGAAATATGTGGTAAAAGATACGTAATACACTTTATACGAAACCTACTAGGACGGCGTAAACAGAGCATATCAAAAATATAAGTATAACCAAAGTCAGTTAAAGTTACTTGTTTCCCAGAAATCTACATCTCATTAAAATGAATGCTTTTGGCGTTCTAAATCATCTAGATTATAAGGATCAAAACAGTCAGCGCTGATAACCTAGACGTGCTCCGAAATATGAAGGAAATCAACTGTGAATATCAAATCAACTCTCCCATCTAGCTACCAAAGTAGGAACGTTGTTTGACTATGAAATATAACTTAGTTGAATAAAAAGTTATTTTGTTTTATTCAGTGTTTCTGCATAAACTTCTGTACATGACATTCTTTTGGAACGTCAATCTATTCTTGTGGGTTATTTTATTTATCTTTTCATAAAAGAATTTCCACAATTCGGGCGGAAAGTGGAGAACGGTGTCCTCAATTTTAAATTAACAATTTTTTTTAAGCAAACAGAGCATACCTAATGAAATTTTCATTTTTTTTCTTTTTTTTCTTAGTTTCACGCTGTATCCCGCATATAGCAGGGTAGACAGAGGGAGCCTAGTGTTAAGAAACTCCATTCCCCACTCTCCGCCGAGTTGAGCCGCTTGTGCCTCTACACCACGACAGGCGTCTTTTCTTCAGAATTTTATTTTAATTAAAAGTAGATGTTTGTTGAATTTACTTTTAATTTTAATCATATTTTATATTAATATTATTATTATAAAATATTCATTCTGTGAATTTTATAATAGATATTTCTGCTATGAAATTCCTCGCCAGGTCTTCTTTTTGTTATTATTATTATAGTAACGTATTCTCGCTGTTCGTAATATTTAACATACTATTCATCATATATATATATATATTGTATACTAACACAAAACTTTAGATATAGTAAATAAAAGGAATTATATAACAAACATCTATATTTTTATGCTAAATCTTTAGTAGAAATGTAATAAATATTTTCATGAGGCTTATGAAGTAAAACGAGCGCCTTCAGTATACAATTGCATATTGCATCACGGAGCGGCATGCAATAAAATCGGGATCCACTGTTACGAGTTCTCTTGAAAAGTGTAACAATGCATTATATGTACCGTCGTTATATATGAACTACAATTGAATAGCTACCATTGACAGCACCTCTATATTATTACTTTTATTGTGTATATGAACTTATACGTTTCTAGGAATTATAAAGAAATAATGTAAATTACTCTCTCATTTACATTTACTATGCGTTTGAAAATTCTTGTGGATGTTATTTTTATAAAATAATATATAATATATAGAATTTTAAAATATTTTCTATTGCTTGTGTAATAGAAAATACCAACAATAACATCAAAAAAAAAAAGAGGATAGTACACAGCAGGTAAATTATGCATACTAGGTGGAATAAAACTTCGTAAGCCACGAACTATTGGGCTATGGATACATTTGAATTCGAAAACGGGAAAGGGCTCTTTGTTGCGACAGACCTCAAATCTCTGGCAAGAAACTTTGCGTCAAGCTTATATCTTTGAGGAAAAGCGAACTCACTTAAGTTTGTTACTGAACCTTCCCAATGGTCGCTTGATCGCATTTAAATCACATTTCAACAAAGTAAATGTTGAGGGCGCTGAATCAAACTCAAATTAATTTACTGTTTTCTATACCCACTAAAAGATTTTTTATTATATTATAGGTATTTCTACTATATATTGTGTACATTTCTGTATTAGGAAAATAATATAATCATATAATCAATATTTCACAAAAACACTCATTTTTTTTTTTTTTTTTTGTTTTTTTATGATGTATCGGATGGCAACGAGCAGAAGGACCGCCTGATGGTAAGTGGTTACCTTCGCCCATGAACACATTCTACAACAATGAGGGATGTACCAGATGCGTTGCCAACCCAGAGGATACTGATGGAAAGGGAAAGCATGCCAATGTAGTAGTCCGCTATCGGAACCACCACATTTTGGGGTGCTGAGTGGAAAGGGGAAAACCTGGCTTACATGCCACGTGAACCGAACACATCATAAGATATTTGGCGGTTCGTCTTTGACATGATAGTGGTTCGGGTGAGCCAGCATTGAGGTAGACGAACCTCCTACCACCAAAAAACTCATTCAATAATAATACAATATTATAAAAATGTGCCATAGGAAAAATATAGATTTCTAATAAATGTTAAGTTTATTGTATGATAGCAAAAATCAGTTTGGCCCGGACTCACGTCTCAACACATCGAGATAAATGGAATTTTGCGAACACGTACAACGTATCCGCTGGGATTATTATATAAGATAGTTCTTCCCACCCGCTCGTCTGCACTTGCCGAATTGTAAATTTCTGAATATGAATAGACTAAGCGATAAAAAGAAATATCCAGAAATAATCTTAGAGGGTTTTTTTTTATATTTTTGATAAATCAGATTTTGGGTATCAAGAAGTATAAAAATGTGTAATTAATGTGTAGCAGCAATAATGCAGTTGTTCATTTGATTGTCTTCGCACCACGTATGTAAATTATACTCAATAAAAAAACACAAAAGTCACTATATGATCTTATATTACTGACACAAAAAATATAAGCGAAGATATAAATCCAACATGTTTATACTCCACATTTGTTATGAAGTAGAGTGAGAGATAAAGTGCTACGAGCTACGTTCGACGCGTATGTATTATGTACCTACGTAGTGCTCTGTTTTTGACTATGTCTAAAATACCCAGTAGCCGTTCAGTCACTCTGTGATCTGTTGTTTTGAATTGACTTGCGCTTGTAAAAAACAGCTAGTTCGTTCTATGTACTTTAATTTGTCTACCGATATATACGTAACTCGTAAAGCATCACGTGGACGAAGTAAACTAAATTGAACTATCACGAAATGCGATGGAAGCGTGAAAATTTTAATAAAACATGTTAAGATAATTCTCATAATTTTAAAATGTTGCTTGTAAAATTTCATTTTATCATTAAAACTCAGAAGAGCTCTTGGATACTTTGTTTTAATTAACCATAGAGTTTACGTAGATTAGGACATTTATTCAAAAGGTAAACAAATTTAAATGGGAAGAATCTTAGTGTCGTTAAAATTCCCTTTAGGGCGACTGAGAATATTGAAAGGCCTCCTTAAAGTCAGAACTCCCTGCGGGAAATTATACCTTAAGTCTACCGGATTCCCACCACATGAGAGATGCCGTTTTAATTGTGTTTGCTGAGACTTTGGTCCACAAACATTGAGCTTCATAATTCGTGGATTTGTACGTAATTCCGATCCTTTTATTAAAATTTTACTGAAATTATAATAAATTTGCAGTGATGAAAATAAAAATTTACGTTAGTATAGAATACAATAAGAAATAAATATTTTTTTGATTTTATACCAGAAAATATTCGCAATCAATTCAGTAATATCAGGATTACCGACCTGAATAGCAGTTTCATGTGTTTTCCCCTTTTAATATGGTAAGTGAAGAGAACCAAGAGTAAATACACTCCTTTCTCTGCTCCCTGCATCATATTGTTATGTAATATTTGGATTTTAAATATTATATGCCGATTAACGGAATAGAACAACGACATGTTTTGCCTTAAACGTCGTTGAGAAATTTAAATAATATACCTATTATATAATCATTGCTCCGAGTGAGAATCGAACTGACTATCACAAGACGGTGTCTCACTGCGCTAAGATGGGGCCCTAAAATATTCACATGCCATATTCACATGTTAATATTAAAATTTATGTCACGGCCATTTATCCAATTACGTATCTGGGTTACGATGCTTCACTTACAAAGTCATTACACTTGCAAGTACAACTAAGTCATAATTCCTTTATGCTCTTATTGCTAGAGAAATATAATGAATGCATCTCTATAAATTTCTACTCTTAATGAATATACTTCCTTAGCAAATATCAATTAATCAATAAAATATATAACAATATTTTTAATTATTGAATGACATAAGCTGCACCAACGTAAGAATCAAACTAAATAGATAATCTGAGTTAAGAACTATACGCAAAATTAACTACGTTGTAACTTGGAAATATCACATTCAACTCCCAGTCAATTTAGGGCAAGACTAAGATATTAATATATATCTAATTTTAGAATTTTTAGGTTGGCAACGCATCTACAACGCCTCTGGTGTTGTAGATGTTCATGGGCGAAGGTAACCACTTACCATCAGGTGGTCCTTCCGCTCGTTTGCCATCAGTTATCCATAAAAAAAAAAAAAATAGAATTCTTTTTCAATTCGTATACATAAAGTACCGCTTTCCTCCCCTCAACACACAAAAATTATATATTTAGGATTCAATATGGTTTTCAGCTCAGTTTTACTTGTACCTTGTACTAAGTTTCTGTTATAACTTTATTAGAAATTTGCTTTACGGTTTATTAATACATATTAATATTTAAAGAAATGGTAAGAACTTACTAATGGACTCGTTGTTTAAAACTTCATACATTGTGGCGAATACGGTGAAACTTTCCTTTTGTTTCATTTCTACTTATACTCCTACGTTACTAGAAAATGTAATATAATGAATTCTTAATTTCCTCAAATAAGAAACTTAAACGATTGTTTACTATTTATATAGCGTATGTTATTGACATTTAAATTTCATTTCGACATTTGTCAATGTTATCGGAGCCTCCGAAGATATAAAAAGATTTGTTTAAGAAAGATATACTCGTATGACGTAAAAGTGAGCGACAAGAGAGATCGTCAAGAATACGTGGTGGAACTTCGAGAACACAGTCGCAACATTAGGTACTGGAGGAAGGTTACGTAAGAAGCAGAGTAAATACTCCCCAAAGGACATATATGAAAAGGTTGACTGTCGACGAGGTGTAAGAAGTATGCAAGGGCCGTAGTGTTTTGCGCACCGTTTTCTCTCTCTCTATTCCGCTGGAGATAAGACGTGAAGCCAAAAAAAAAAATGTGGTTGTGTCTATTAAAAAATACAATAGTATAAAATAACTAACTCTTTCAAAAAATTATTATTCTTTCTTTTTTGTAAAAAAATCTAGTCTTTTTTAAAGGATATACGAGTAAGACGAGATTGGCAAACAAATTTTGTAACTTATTTATAGAGATACTAACATAACTGTTATTATTATTATAGGTAACTTCTTTGTAGCGACCGAGACACAGATTGATAAAGTTTGAAAACATTATTTTAGAAATATATATGTCGTAAATAAATAACAATAATAAAATAGATGCTCTGTTACGGTTTTAACTGACTTCAAGAATATTTTACGGAATAGACTGCATAATACTAATAAATTAATATTAACTTCCAACTTTGTCCTATTTATTGTTACTTTTAAGTAATATATATGTTTCTATATAAATGTTTCTATTGTATTGAAAGATTTTATTAATTATACAGAAATTATAATTCAGATCTAATAAAATCAAATCAAAACATTCTCTATTCAAATAGCATAAATATAAATAAATATATATAAATAGTACTTTCTTTTTTACTTCTTGTATATATTGTTATATATAAAGAAATATTTTTCTTTATACGAGCATATGCCCATAGAAACACACAAGGCCATTTAGTGTAGATTTAAATCTCAATATTCATATCTCACAATCTACATTGTGCAAGCTTGTTTCTCATCTTCCCTCTAGCAGTACGTACATAACAGATATGAAGTACAATTTCGTATTCAAATGATCATCATCATCGCAAACAAGCAGTGATAATTGTCGTGCCTTCAGGCAATTGGATTATATAAAGAGATATTTATGTTTATTTAAATTTCAAAACAGTAATAGAGATAAAATAATACAAAACATACATTTAAAGCAACTTTCCGACTATGGCAAAAAGGGAAGGAAGTAAAACATAATTTTAACTGGTATGCCCCCGATTTGTAATATATACAATAAAATCACACTTCAGAACTGAGCTGACATTTTCAAAAATCTACCCAAACGCACATATAATGAATTCTATCTCAAAATATTTGGAATAAAAACTGAGTTCAAAAACTAAAATAGACAACTGAAAAATCACGCTCTAAAAAATATGAAACAAGAAAAATTCTCATCTGAATTTGGGTCTCTACAAACTACTCAATATTTGTTGTCTATTAAATAAACAAATTACACGTTAAAGATTTTAGCCCATTACAGATTCGTATAACATATTTGAAATTCATAAAAAATGAGGACCCTAAAAAAATGCCTTTAATAAGAAAGCTGTTTACATAAAACAAATGTTAAAAAATTGTTAATAGGATGTAAGAAGTACATTAACGCAATTTTCGTTATAATATTATTTTTAAAATTCTTACGATTACGATTATAGATTCTAAGACAATGTTATTCATTTTTTCTTCAGTTTCTTACCACATAGTAGGGTAGATAGACAGAATCTAGTTCGTTTTTACTTTCCACCGAAATTCTAGATGGAGTGACGAAAATCCTTTAAATTTTAAATATTATTTTCAATATCATTTTCACCTTAATTAAAGAAATCCGAATAAAATAAAAGCGCGCTCTGCATCATTCATAACGTACCGTCAAATAAACGTTATATCATCGTCATCAATATCTGGAACTATATTTAAAATGAAATTTAAAATATATTACCATTTTTTGTTTCAGTAATAAATTGAATATGTTTGTAACCTTTCCAAATAACCTTTTGTAAAGAAGTATTTTTTCATCGACTTAAAAAAAAGACGGGGGTTTTCAATTTGACTGTATTTTTTTGTATGTGTTACCGCATAACTTTTTACTGGGTGAACCAATATATATGTATATGATTCTTTTGTATGATAGGTAATCTAATACTTCTATTGTGGTCCCATTTAAATTATTAGTTAAGATGAGACTTTTGACTTATTTATAATAATTTTACTTTTAAGAACATTTTATTTGAAGTCGTTTTTTTTTAAATCTTAATTAGTTCTGAGATAACAACATGTATATATTCATATTTATAGAAATATGTTACCTATTATTTTTTTTGAAATTCGTTTTCAAGGAAATACATTTATCAAAGCATATTCGTATATGTTTGATTTAATTTTATACATTCCATTCAAATATTTTTATATGAAAACCCAACTAGAATTCAATTCATACAAATTTCAACGACACTAGACAACTCACACTATGAATATAAGCGCTCTTAGACACCGGGAGAATCCCGGTACTACAGCGTATTCTTATTCAATTTGTCACCTCACTTTTTCAAATGAACTTTAAAAACCCCAAAGCTATTCTCGACGTTTATAAAAAGTGAAAGACAAGATCTTCCACTCGTTCCTCGTTGTCGAGATTCAAAGTAGGCGTAGGCATGAATCATATTTTTTTCTATTATTGTGTAGGGTTTTGATCACTGTGAAGATGTATAGCAATAAAAATTTCTAAATATAAATCACGTTATAAATAAAACTGTATCAATGTTATATTTAAACCTACTTATTTTATGCTCACCACTGTGTAGTGGGGTAACTAAAGAGGAGACTTCCGAAGGCGTAAGATAATTGTTTGGTGGTAGGAGGTTCATCCTCCGTCTGGCTCGCGACCACTATCATGTCAAAGACGAACCGCCAAATATCTTATGATGTGTTCAGGTTCGATGGCATGTAAGCCAGGTTTTCCCCTTTCCCACCCATCCTTTCCCCAAAATGTGGTGGTTGCGATAGCGGACTACTACATTATCCTCCCTTTCCATCTGTATCCTCTAGGTTGGCAACGCATCTAGTACATCTCTTGTGTTGTAGATGTTCATGGGCGAAGGTAACCACTTACCATCAGGCGGTCCTTCTGCTCGTTTGCCATCCGGTATCCATTAAAAAAAAAATATATATTTTTGATAGATAACTTCGCGTTAGTGACATTTTTTTTCAGCTTCATACTCTATACCGCACATAATAGGATAGGCAGAGGAAACCAGAGAAACTAGTCTTGAGACAC
This sequence comes from Philaethria dido, assembly GCA_033558755.1. Lineage (NCBI taxonomy): Eukaryota > Metazoa > Arthropoda > Insecta > Lepidoptera > Nymphalidae > Philaethria > Philaethria dido. The sequence continues at coordinate 88,935 of JAKGSA010000090.1, read as the reverse complement.
TCCGTTCTCTTTAAACATTTCCATTGCCCACTTTCTGCCAAATTCAGGCATTGCGCGCTAAGTAGCGGAACTCAACGCCGCGCCTTACCTTATTACTCGAGCGAGGAAATGAAAATATTAAATATTAATATTATTTTTAATTTTAGACGTGGGAATCGAACCCACAACCTGCCGCACACAATTTTACAATCGCGTTTGTGCCTCTGTGTCATGACAGGCCGGACACATGTGAATGTTTAACCTAGTTTCAAGATACTCCGTTCTCCACTTTTTTATTACCTTATTACACTGAAAAAGCAGCCGTGGCCAGAAAGAATTTGCGTGGTGCAGAAGGTTAGGAAGCCATGACGACAATTATTATCGCATAATCTAAGTAATAATCTAAGTAATAATTTATAGAGGTAACTTTGATGAAAATATATATTAGCTATGACAAAATTTTATTTTCACGCATGTCTTCATTCAGCGGGGTAGTGGCAAGAGTAAATTACAGTGCCTAGTCGCTATATTTTTCTATTATTTTCTGTATGGTATAAACCCCATAATTAAAGGAACTATCACATTTTTTTATGTTACTAATATTGTTTTACGGTATGCTATAACAAAGCCGTATAAAATGAATATACGAGTATGGTCTAATATATGATGAAGTCACAGAGATAAGGAAATAATATAATTGTTCATAGTATTACCACTTTCGAAGTTCGCTCGTTATTAGAACCGCAGTTCTGTAATTTTACACACCCAACCAGTCATATATAAAACGATTAGTAGAGAATCCATGTCATTGTGTAATTGAGGATTAACTTGATTAATACATTTTCTATATTTACTTGTATATAGAAAATTTCAAATATTAACGTTAGTACAATACATTAATATTTAATAAGATTTACGTCAATACTTCTATACATATATATATATAAATATCTACAAAATACAGTTTTTTTTTGGAAAAAGTAACAATATTCCAAAAAAAAACTGTATTTTTCTTAATAGACGGAAAGTGGGAGTGAAGTGGAGAGTGGAGTGACGTAATAATAATTTTATACTACTTATATATACTTTACCCGCAATATGCGGAAGATGATTTAAAATTACAAAAAAAACGTGTCTACAGCTTTTGACATTGTATACGGAGAATTATATTACTTTGTTTTCCGCTCTTCGATTAAATCTGCTTTTCGTTCATTTTTATTCATTGCGTATAGAGTATTGTAATATAAATCCGCAGCCTGTTTAACAAGACATGTAGAATCTCGGGAATACTATAAAAATTACATAAAATTTTCATTCGTACTATCCGATTTAAATAATCCATACTCATTAAAAAATAAAATGATAATTTCATTAAAGCTACGTATTATGATTCATACAAACTCTAACACGAATTAACAATGCTAATGAGCACCTTAAACAAATTGGTTTCCATACTACATCGGATCTGCGTAAACCTTCCCTTAATTAGCTTTACGCATTAATTAGCAAGTATCTTTTATATCACTACTGCGCGATTTACCGCAACACTGTCTACCTACGAGCGTGAAATTCGAATTATTCAACCAATTCACTTAATTAAACGTCATTAATGCTAATTTGTACAATACTGGTCTTAATCCGGACATGAAGTGAATGTGGACAATTTATTGGCTTAATTTCCTTATTGCTTTTAGATGAGGGAGCTGCGATTGAAATTTGCAATGATAGTACTTAGAATATATTTAATTCTTTTTATCTATTTGGAAAAATATTATTTGGTTTTATAAAATGTTTAATTTTAAAACCAGGCAAATAAAGACTTTATTCTTTATTATATTGATTTCATTTTTATGAATATATTATATATTTCTTATTTAATATAATATTACAAACATCTAAAATTTAGACTACGGAATAAAAAAATCTCTGCCACTCATTTATGGTATAACGTAACAAAGCAAATCAAGTCAAATGTAAATATGATAGGATAATAGAGTTCTAAAACAAATACAGCCCAGTTGGCTTTAACAAAAATATATTTTCAAAATAAACATATATTTAATACATATGTAAATAGGTTATATTAATAATATACATGAGGCAAAGATTATTGTATCTACACAATATACAAATACACTGTAGGGATCGTTTGTAGATTTAACATTGATCCCCGACGCGCTTCAGTGAGCACGTTAATCCATCAGTCTCGATTGTCGTCGCTTACATGATCAGTACAAAACGATGATGCTGGCAGCTACCGACATCAGACACTAAGTGTTCAGTAAAATTCAATTTATGTGAAAAATGTCAATATGAACACACATTTTGAAAATAACACCAAATAAGCTATACTATATAAAAAATAATAATTTAAGAAATACATATCTTTACATATATATGCGAAACACCTTTTAACTCCATAAATAAATTATTATCTATATTAAACACATCTACATTACCTACATAAATTAAAAAAATAAAAAGGGTCAATTACGTACATTGAATATTAACTAAAAGAATAACTTCTTCATACAAGTGACACAATCCAAAAAATTGGTACTTGATTTTTTTGTCTGTCTGTCTTCGTGTATCTCTGTCTGTTCGCCATCTTTAAAAAGAAAACTGCGGGACTGGATTTAATGAATTTGATTGGCTATTTAGGGATCAGTCGTCAGATACAGATGGAACATAATTTAAATTGATGTTGATAAGCGATGATATCTTAGCAGCCCCTCTTATAAATAACAGGTTTTAATATAGCGTATGTTTTATGTAAAGTTGGTAAACGTGATTATCATTTTCTGTTGACGTAAAAAAACGAAAGTCTGGAGCAGCTAATGTAGAATCCCAGCAGCACATATAAATTATAAGGAAACTAGGAAGACCGGTTCACACGCTTTCTACAAACATACTGCTACAGAAATAATAAGAATATTAATTTAAAAAAAACCCGTGGCGTTACTTAAAAAATATTGCATACAATATTTTATTAGGATCATAATTTTTTAACTACTTACTTATTTATTAAATTGAAACGTTAACGTATTCTCAAGCACATGGGAAAATTTGCTTAGGATTTTGTAAAATACATATAGGGTGTCCCAAAATTAACGCAAGATTTGAATTAAATAGAAAATGCCATTTTAGTCTTTTAATAGCGAATGAATAATGAATATAATAGCAAATGGCGGCAAAGTCAAATCTTGCGTTAATTTTGGGACACGCTATATATCCTAAATTCCAAATAAGAAAGATTGCTACAAATTACATTTAATACTTTGCTTACAATAAATTGGTTTCTTTTACAACTATGTTACAAACTCTGGTTTGTAAGATTTTAAACTTTACCAATAATAACCAACACTCAAGAACTCTATTGCCGACCGACCACTTGTGACGCGCGTGCCGTCCTATACTCGTAGATCAAAGAGAGTTAAGATCACAAGCTTCATATTATATCTAGCTAACTATAAGAACGTTAAGGTTTTTGGTTTTATACTTTTTAGCTTACATTTAAATTACGTTTATTATAGCGATGCTCATAATAATTCTAATAAGGTGTTTGTTCATAATTCGTTGTATAAAGAATATTTAACTATAAAAATATTGTAATGGTAATAGCCGTAGCATCTAGATGCCAATGAGAGGGGGGAAATGGCAGTCCGCTCTGGAGATCTCAGATGTGGATCTGAGTTGATACTCCCGAACAACTTGCCACTAGATGCTGATGCTGATGTTGTTCTTGGACTGCCATTTTTCCCCCCTCTCATTGGCATTTTCCATACTTTCAGTAGCTCCTTCGCATTAAATGGTGACCATTTCTAGGGCATTGTCGATGGAATGGCAGACATGTTGTTACTCTGAGGTAGACTCCGGCTGATGAGTTACATTAAAATATTTTTATATTCTCTAAAGAGCCATTACGTGTCAGACCGGTGTCCCCACTCCCCATGGAAGCCTTCCAAATGACCCGGTTTCAGTGAACCCGAATTCAAAAACAAGCAAAAACGAATATAATAATATTTTTTTGTACACAAAACTTACAATTTACGTCCATTTACATAAGTACACTTAAAGTAAATACTTTGGCGGAATCAAAACCTAGGCAATCCCCTACAGGCAGCCAATAGTAGGGTATATGATAGATATGCTATAAAAGAATGAAGAAATAAATTCAATATTGTTAAAGCTCAATGAATATTTTAAAAGAGTAATAACAGATTATTTGTCTGTCTCTTTACAGTCGACTTCTGGACACACACACCCAGGGCTGTGTTATTTTATCATTCATATAATGGTTTTTAACCTCCTACTTGAGTAGAGAACGGAGAAGAAAAAAAAAGATTCGTCAGTTAAACATCGACAAAATAGCAGCTAAAAGACTAGAATAACGCTTTAATAATACAAGATATTTTTCGTTAAGTCACAATTAAAAAAATATAATAACACAGTCGCAATGGCATCATTACCATAGATAGCGACTCGATTTACACAGCTAACTTTGGTTGTATTAATATGGGGGATCCAGAAAATGGTAAGATGTAACGGGAAGTGTGTAAGGAAGAAAGGCAATAACCTCAGACGACTTTTAAAAGGCAGCCTTGAATTAATGGTTTGGTTTGGTTCTTATATATGGCTTTTCGAGCGTGCCAGTTGAGCACTAATCACTTTACCAATGTCAAGTGTTTTTAGTATCATAATAGCGATCATTACTTTTCTATTCGTTCTTTGAATATTCAATATTATTGTGAATCCAAGATAGCCGCCGCTACAAAATGGCGTGTCCGACCTTGAATTAATCAAGGATATGTTTAAAGAATTCTATGCTATTGAATACAAACTACAGCAATAAGATTTAGCCTATTCTTTTTATGTGAATAATGTAAAAAAAACTGATATTGATAGAACATTGTTAATAGTAAAGTGTACTAATTATTGATTAAAAACAGTTCATGAGTCAAAATAAAATATATTTTGATATTTTATACAATCATTTTGACAGGATTTAAATTAATTATAACCGCTTCATTTGCAGATATACCAAATCAGATATTATCATCTACTAATCATCACTATATACAAACAGCCAAATTTGACAGCAATATGACCAATAAATTGTTATTAATAAATTTACTATTTAAATGAAAGCAATGCTTAATAAAAGAGATACAATTATCAAGAACATGTAAGTTCTAGTTAGGTTAATTGCATAAATGGATTACTCACAGACGAGGGAAATGTAATACTTTTATTTTGTGTATAATAAAATTAATTACAGTAATTTGCACAAGGAAAGCGTAAAGCTGCCGACAATTACTCTTGATCATGTTATTGGATTTCCATTTAAAGATGTTCAGTGAGGAGAGCAATTCAACTGTACACTTAACAGTACATAAATAGATAGTATGTAAAATATATGTGTTAGGTGGTAGGAGGTTCGTCCTCCGACTGGCTCGCGACCACTATCATGTCAAAGACAAACCGCCAAATATCTAATGATGTGTTCCGGTTCGATGGCATGTAAGCCAGATTTTCCCCTTTCCCACCCATCCTTTCCCCTAAATGTGGTGGTTCTGATAGTGGACTACTACATTGTCCCCCCTTCTATCAGTATCCTCTAGGTTGGCAACGCATCTACAACATCTCTGGTGTTATAGATGTCTATGGGCGAAGGTAACCACTTACCATCAGGTGGTCCTTCTGCTCGTTTGCCGTCCGTTATCAATAAAAAAAAAAAAAAAAATATATTATTTAAAAAAAGTAATAATAATAACATCAAGAAATTGTTGTAATAATAATGTTTCGAGTCGGTAAAACAACGAAAATTAACATTAGCTGAAAGGTATGGCGCACTCCACAACGCAATGTTCTTGCCTACAATGTCATCATTGCGAAATTACATTATAGCAGAAGCTGCATAGAGAAAATATATGAATATAGTACAGGCTTGACGTCTTTATTGGATACAAATTTAATTTAGCTGATAGTGTTGTTTATAAAACTCACAAAATATAAAATTTAGTAGTAATGTATAGGAGGTATGTAAAAGAGGAAGGAAATAAAGGCAGTCTTTATATCGATATATTGATAGTATAATCGATCGATAGTATATAATCGATAAATATATTTTCATACATTTTCTAAAAGTATTTTTCTAAGTGAATGATTGACACTAAAATTATTAAAATTATAATCAGATAAAAATAATCGAATTATTAATCTAGCTGTAGACTTAATTTAACAACTTCAAATACATTATTTCATTCCGAGACTCATACTGTGAAGTTGAAAAAACTGTTACGGAAAGTTGGTTAGTCAGACGGACCGACAAAAAAAAGATATGTTCATCTGAATAGAAAGTTTAAAACCCACTACATTTTTATTTAATAACCAGAGTTTCAAACGAATTGCTGCAGAAAATGTTCCGTAGTATTTCTATGATTCAAGGAATAGTCCTTTTCACATTTAGTAATATAACAATGGAAAATTATATATAATACATTTTACATAAGCAAGTTATAGATTTCTTAGACAAATTGATATAATAAATTTATAAATATATATTTCTTCTAATATAATCTTTCTAATTTATTATTGCTAAATTCTCTATCTATTCGATTTTAGCTTATATTGTAATTATACATATATCTTTTTCACTCAAACCGTATTATATTGTAAGGTTTTACATTTTATTATTTGCCTCATAGATTATGGTATTTCCGTTTATAGAAATGAAAAAAAAAAACAATGTTTGTTTTCAAAATTTTATTATGTTATACTAATTATGCATATACACCTGCTCTATGACGGATACCAGTGGCTGGAACACACGTACCATTTCGGACGATGATTACATCTAAAACGTAAAAAAAATTGAAAAATAAAATACATATATCACTTAGATCCAATACACAACTATTTCAAGAAATATTGGTTAGCCAATTAAATACACAAACGAAATATTACCCCCTATTCAGTTACTGTCCACATGTTGTTATGTGTATGAACATAAACATTCCCAGGAAAAAATATTTCATATTTCTTTACCATAACTGCCCCTTGTACATAGGATTTACACGCAAATATATCCGCAGTTGATTTGCCATATTGGAGTTATTATGTTAGCATATATATAAAAACTAGTAGTACAGTACTGCATTGTCCCATTTTCCCATACAAACACATTGAGTATTGAATAATAGAAATTAGTGACGTAATGCGACGCGTGTGATTATAAAGTATGAAGAAAATATATATTAACAATTTTAAATATTGTTGCCAACAATATGGTTTCAAAGTCCCAACCAAAAGTAACTTAATAAGTACCGTGATACATTGAGAACAAAGTTAGGAACCCTTACAAAAGCAATCTTTAGCTTTTCAAGAAATGTTAATTGGATATCATAAGATTTTGTTAAGCTTGGTTTACTAATTTTCTTGTTCTTGATACTCTGATGCCTATTATTATTTATGCAGTCAAAGAGAACCTAGTGTCAAGACACTCCGCTGCTTTCGGCCCGAATTTGAAACTTAGCGTTCGAACGGAACCTAACATCACTCTTTATTACAAGAACGGAGATATGAACATCAAATAATTTTCAATTTTCGTATTTACAACCAATCGAGTTTACAGTTAAGCACTACCTTACTACATCACGATGGCCTCATATTTTTTTTGGACAAAAATAATTAATTAATGATTGAAACAGTAATTTGAATATTCAAAATGTTTAAAGCAAAAAAGCTAAGTTCAATGTAAAATATTATCTTAAATATACATACGAAATATATTATATAAAGTATTTTTTATAACTCTTAAAATATAGTAAAGTGTCATAATATTAGGACGATCACTTTTATTTGTAGTTGCTGCGAAAGAAATAGTGATTTACGTGATGAATTACTTAACTTTATTACCTAGAACAATTAGATAACTTTATCACAAGAAAATAGTAAAGCTATTTCTCACTCCAAATTTACTTTTTTTTTTTTATGGATAACGGATGGCAAACGAGCAGAAGGACCACCTGATGGTAAGTGGTTACCTTCGCCCATGAACATCTACAAAACCAGAGATGTTGTAGATGCGTTGCCAATCTACAGAATACAGATGGAAGGGGAGGACAATGTAGTAGTCCGCTATCGGAACCATCACATTTTCGGGAAAGGATGGGTGGGAAAGGGGAAAACCTGGCTTACATGCCATCGAACCGGAACACATCATAAGATATTTGGCGGTTCGTCTTTGACATGATAGTGGTCGCGAGCCAGATGGAGGACGAACCTCCTACCACCAAACAAATTAGTAATGTTCTAAGAACTTAATCTTGAAAACAAAAGAAAAGTATATACATTTTTCGAAAAATGTACGCTGTCTAATTTTGTTTCACTATGTCTAATTAGATAAGTATGTCTAATAAAATAATATAAACTTAAAAAGCTCTAACAAATTTTCACATTCAATTATATAATATACCTCATTTAAAAATACTTCATAAAAACTGTACTTAAACGTAGAAAAGCTGAGAGCTGATCAGTTATGGATTAAAGTAATATTCTTCGGAAACTACGTCTCAGTGAGCACGTTAATCCATCAGTCTCATATGCCGTAGCTTACATAATCATTATGAAATAATAATACTCATCATCTAAAATTGAAAATTAAAATAGTTGTCTTTTTAATATATCTACATTATAATATATCTTTAAAAAAGGTTATGTTTTATTTTCATTTCATTTAAATGGGTTTATTTCCAAAATATGTAAAATATTTATTTTGCTCATGGCGCTTTGCCTACTTCCAATAGCGAATAATATTATTTTTGATGTCGCTTTTTTTTATTAATTTATAAAGTATTTAATTGCGGTCTTCACATTTGTCAAAGGTTCAAAACCGTCAAAAAATCATTTTCTCATAATAAAAATTTTGTATTCCGTACATCTAAATGAATTATGTTACAAAGATTATAATATTATGATGAAGCATATTCGCATGGTACATAGCGAACACTGGGAACTAATTGCAGATTACATTAAAAATGCAAAACTCTGAGTGTTGTTAGTTTTTCAAATAAAAACATGCTAAAAGTATATGAGCAACTGAAATAATGTTTTTCGTCCATAATTCAATTATTTTTTTTATATAACAGCTGTTACCATTTCCTACTAGTGTTGTACATAAATATATATCTACATCAAAACCTTAAACAAAGAAATATAATATTATATCATTTCCTAGCATAAAAATACTTGAGGGTCGTTGTGAAGTATAGTGGTGGAACATACGTCTCTAATTGGCTTTATCTTATATATTGTAGGCGATGGTTGAATCATAATATAAAGAGAAATTAGATGAATTTATACAACAAATAAATAATAAATATCAATATTATGACTAAATGTACAAGCTATTTACTTATTAGGACTGTAAAATTTAAACTAAATCTGTAGTTTTTGGGTGAAATGCAACAAATATCTATCTGTCCTTACAGCTTTCGCGTTTATCATATTAGTAGGATATAATGATCGAGCACTAAGGAAAATGATCTCAAATTCTCCTAGATCGTATGTGTACTATAGAAACATTTAGCGTGAAACTAAAATAAACAGCTCATCATCGTATGAATAAGCTAACTGATAGCTGCGGTTTCGCTCGCCTGGTGAATGGGAATTAACAATAAGTTTATATTAGCTCATTAGTCATGTCATTCTCCAGCGCCCTAACTATGTGCACTTAATAAATCATAATAAAACTTCGGTACATTATGACGTGATAATGATGAAGAAAGACAAATAAACGCACTTTCCCATTAATAATATTATTATTATAAAAATAGATAAGAAAATCTAATAACGGTCATGAAAAAAGTAATCAAAACCGACACCTCAAATTCGTTCACACGAATTATTCACATAAATAAAAAAAATCCGAATCATATATATGAAAAAGAAAGCGAAACATAAATAAAATAAGCCGACGTCAAGTAACGATAATTCATTATAGCGCATGTAATAAAATTAAGGTCTCGTATGTGCGAATATGTTAAATGAATGCAGAGTATTCCAGAGAGGACTTACCGATACCGCATCTGCGAGCGCAGTCGAATTTCCCCTTGTTGAAATATGTAACATTATTATTACCACATACTGGGTTGTATTCGGATGTCGACGGGCAGTCTTGTACACATTGTTTCATGGCCGATGTTGTGCTGTAAATACACATATCAGTAGTTTTTTATTTCCATTAAGCGGATTATGATGTCTTTTTTCATTTTCTATATAAAACATTGGATGCTGACTAATCTAACTTCATATTTAGTTTAGCTATAGTTTGAAAAACTTTTACCTATCCAAAATTATAATTGGGTATTTGAACCACCAACCACCGCCTACAAATATGTACATTGGTAGGTTGCAATGAGATAAATTATTATTTTAAATATAATAATTATCTTAGTCAAGAAACTGTAATGTAATTTAATGGAATACTAGCTTTCCGCCCGCGGCTTCGCCCGCGTGGAATTCGGTTATATTCGGTCTAGACTATTTGTCAAAATAGGTTAAGTGGTTTATGTGTCAAAGTTGTAAACAGTTAAACAATCTTACATGATTTTATGTTTGACAATAAGGAACTTCCATACAAACTTTCATCCCCTATTTCAGCCCCCTCTATCATTTTTTTCGCAATAAAAAGTATTCTATGTCCTTTCCCAAGTTCAGTTCTATCTTTATACCGAATTTCATCAAAATCGGTTCAGTGGTTTAGGCGTGAAAGCGTAACAGACAGACAGACAGACAGACAGAGTTACTTTCGCATTTATAATATTAGTAAAGATGTAAAGCATTGGCTTTACACTTTTCTAATATTCATTTTTCTAATATTTTAGTTGCTATTTATGATATTGTTATATTAAGAATTAAAATACATTAATATCATAAGGTCATAATAAACTTGAGAACTACATTGGTATTACAGTTAACTTTCATTTATAGACAACAATCAAAAATGGGTCACGTTTTTCAAGCTATGTATCATAATATTTTATCAACAATAATACATTTAATTATAAAAAATATTTTATAAAATAAAAATAAACAATACGTCTTCATACTCTATTCACGACGACGAAGAGCCGGACGGTTTTTGCTTTTGTTTAGGAAGTTAAAAGGCTTGCAAAACGTTGCTTTTTTACATACAAACCGAGAGCTTCGGTTCGTCTAAAGCCTACACAAATGTAAATACGCTCAATACGACTTTTACTCGATTGTAATATTAAACTATAGACATGTTTTTTTTTTTTTTTTTATGGATACCGGATGGCAAACGAGCAGAAGGACCGCCTGATGGTAAGTGGTTACCTTCGCCCATGAACATCTACAACACAAGAGATGTACTAGATGCGTTGCCAACCTAGAGGATACAGATGGAAAGGGAGGATAATGTAGTAGTCCGCTATCGGAACCACCACATTTTGGGGAAAGGATGGGTGGGAAAGGGGAAAACCTGGCTTACATGCCATCGAACCGGAACACATCATAAGATATTTGGCGGTTCGTCTTTGACATGATAGTGGTCGCGAGCCAGACGGAGGACGAACCTCCTACCACCAAAAAATTTTTTTTTTAATTTTTGCATTTTTGCTGTTACTAATATAATGTTACTACAATTAACATGTCTTTATATCAGATTTCTTATTAAATTATGTTCGCAATGTTTTTTTTTTTTATAAACAAGATTTATAATGTCAGCTCAGAAGTAATATCTTAATATTCTGTTATATTCATATTTATTAAATTTAAATTTATTCTGAAACTTTCATTAATAGAAAATAAATCCTATAAAGCCTCCTTTTTAGTAGTATATTTCAAACATCTATTAAATTTGTTAGGTTTAGGTATATTTTTCATGAACTACAGTTACATCCTTAGAATTATTATTTCTACACTAATTTTAATATTTGTCAAGGTTAAATGCGAAAGAAACAATATAAAGTATATAAATATATGTAGTACATATAAACTAACCTGGTAGCAGGAGGCGTTGTTGTGGATATTACGGCGGGGTTACCCAGAATGTCGACTTTCTCAGTCGTTACAACACCGGGCAATTGCGGATATTGCATGTTAGGATCTTGTAAGTTGCCATTCAATTGATTGTTCAATCCGTTCTCAACTTGGGATGGGAAGCCATTTTGTAATCTAGGATTGTAATTTTGGTAGGCGTCAGGGTACCGAGACGGTTGCCCTTGAATTATAGGGTTTTGGTTAAAACCTTGTGCTTGTTGGTTTCCGGCACCAATTTGATTTGGATTGTTTTGTAATCCATTTGCGTTGTTCCAATTTGTTCCCGGGTATGAACTCTATAAGGAATTGAATGGTAAACAGCTTTAGTTAGTGAGCTAATAAAATTTCATTTAGCTCTTGATGGTTAAGCACATTAAGCTTACTTTATTTTAACATTTTCAAGCGTTTAGTTCATAACCCTATTTGCTTAGTTTTTATAAAATATAGTAATTTTTATTCAAACAATTTTTAAAATATTGTTTATAAATTTTACAGTAATTCATTATTTCTATTTGATTAAAGTGAAATTGGTTTGGTTATTCAAATTATGTTAATATAAAACCCATTTTTGACTAATTGCCTGGAATAACCAGGGCATGATTATACTGAGTTCCTAAACTTAAAAAATATTTGTTGATTCACAAATAATAATTAATTAACGTATCGATTATAAATTTTAAAAAAAGTAACAAAAAAAAACATTTTTTATGTTTTTCTTTTAAATAATATTCTTTTATTACCTGTCCATTATAAGTGGGTGGTACGTTCTGATAGTTGCCAGGGTATCTGTTATTATTCCAATTATTACCCATTCCCGGATATTGGTTGTAATTACCCTAAAATGTAAAATGTAATGTACTTCCATTAAATGGTAATTAACTTTATAACCGATATTATTGTTTGTTTCACTTGATGATCGGCGCCAGTAATTTTATGAAATATATCGAATTATGATTATTATTGTATTATTATGACATTCCACATTGTTATTCCTCAAGTTATCATTAAAAGTATTTTCGTTTTAATTGGAAACACATTTAAAACAACAACAATCATTTTATTGTAGGATTCTTTTTTGTAAAATGCTTAACATTACGATATGTAGGTAACGTTCGTCACGTAAAAAGCATGAGGACTCCCCGGAGGGCATGCATGAAGAGGTCTAATGACTGTGGACGAGGCGAAAGAGGTATGCAGGGACCGTAGCGTTTGGCGCTCCGTTCTCTGTGACTACCCCGCTAGGGATAAGCGTGAAGTTAAGTAAGTAAGTAAGCTTCACGTTACTTATCCATTACTGGCAGACACATTACGTACAAGTTATTTATTTAACAGGTTCTGTGCTACAATATTCATAGGTGATTATTATCTGTTTTTCTTTATTTTTTATAGATATAAGAAATGTAAAAAATATTCAATTTCGACCTACTTCTAGCAGTATGATTTATAATATTTTCGTAACATGAAACTGATGCCGTTGCCAAGACAACTGAGATAACGAGAAAATCGTTTTAAAATCTCTTCCTTTTAGTTTCTTATTTTTTTCTAAATTGTTATTATGTCAGACTATAATAAATAACTGGAGGACATTATATATAGGATAAAATAAATGAACTTACCTGATTCGAATCAGAGGGATTCGATGGATAATTGATTCCTGGTCTTGTATTAATGTGGTTTAAGCCATTGCCTTGTGCAGGGTATTGAGGATTAATGCCCTGAAATTCAAATTTACTTTACCTATTACAAGTAAAATACAGCGTATATTTTTATTCTATGGTCTCATAAATCAAGTCGTATCTTGTCCAAAAAGCTAATCCTGCTTTAATTGGTGTTTATTTTGGTACATTTTTAAATTTATATTTCAAACGGCGACTCGTTTCTTTGAAGTATAAAATTATTTTAATAAGGGAGTATGTGTCATAGAATATTTTTAGATTAAATATGCTATGAGTAAGAGACAACTTTCATACGAGCCGCATATATTTAATAATTTATAAGCATATATTAATAAGTAAGTTCTAAGTAGTACCATATTCCGTACAGTTATAAAGCTAAATAATAACTAGTATTGGGTTAAACATCTGACAGTAGATATATGAGAGCATGACAGCATGTTACATTATAGTATTTTTCTCTCATGGCCAAGACAGAAAATATAAGTAACTAGCGAGCTACAAGCAAGTACATCGTAAACGCGTAAATAAATAATTATTATAGAGATAGTACCTGAATAGCGTTAGGGTTTCCTGGATAGTTGTAATTGTTATTACCATTGTTTAAACCGTTTCCAGGGTATTGTTGATTGTTGTTGTCCTGGAGAAAAAAAGCACATATATATTTTTCAAAGCGAAATTTCATTTATTTTTATATGAATAATCTGGATTTAGAGTTCAGACAAAAGTCAGTAAGCGACGTATTGAATGCACCAAAATAATTCTTTTACTATCAAAATAAATCATTTAGCAATCTTTATGATATTAAAGGTTTACGTTATTCGGTTTAATTTTTTACACATATTAAAAAGTATATACGAAACCTGAATTTCAAAATAACTTAAATATAACATCAACAATATAATAGTGAATAAGTATATTTCATTTATACCTGCATAAGATTCGGATTTCCTGGATAATTTGCCATATTTCCATTAAAACCATTTCCTGGATAGCGTTGATTATTACTTCCCTGCAAGATAAATACATTAAAAATATATATTTCCATATACAATTTTGTTTGATATTTAAGCGCGAAACTTGTGAAAGAAACGAAAGTAGAAAATAACACGTCTCGTTGATAAATAATTCTTATTATTGCGTACGGAAAACTCTGCAAAATATACCGCATTGGTATTCAAATAAAGGTTAAGCAATGAAAGAGGGGAACTAAAGGAGGGCTATTTTCCCTTCTATTAGCCTTCGAAGAAAATCATATTTTAATATTACAATAACGACGATGGTGCTAGTGATGATAATTAATTTTAGTTACTACAGTAGCAAGTCAAAGTCAAATAATTTTATTCAAAATAAGAAGTTACAAGCTTCATTTTTTGAACGTCAAATAATTTACCACCGGTTCACTAAATTTAATGCCTGAGAAGAACCGGCGCAAGAAACTCAGCGGGACTTTTTTTTTTTTTTTATATTCGACAATGGTTTACAATTCTTTATTATCGGCAATGATACCTTTGAAACAGACTGGAGCGAGCATTTCATTCCCAAGGTGTGTTATCATTTATAAAATCACTAATTAGGTAATAACCTTTAACACACAAACGTCTTTTTACAATTTTTTTAAATTGTAAAATGGAAAGTTCTCGGACGTTTTCTGGGATCCTATTGTAAAAAGTATATTTACTTGTTATTACCAAAAATTCACTGTTGACACATGTCCAAATATTTTATCCTATTTAAAATATATATGTATGTATATTTATTTAAATAATACCTGCTGTTGGTTTCCAGGATAAATACCATTGTTTACTTGATTACCGGGATACTGTGGCCGGCCCTAAAAATAAATAAAAAGTTATAAGATTGTTGTAATGACATTAATAAATTAGTTTAAAGGTCACTAAAATAGTATATACATAACATTTAAAGTCGAACACACATACACATATAGAAAATAATTTAAAAATCCACATATCTCTCGGTATCAATTACAGGCTAGTATAATATATCAATTTCATTATTTCGATAAATTTAAATAATTTTATTATTTTATTCTTAACTTAATATAAATTAATAATAAAATAATAAATTGTGGAAATATAACATATTTAGTAAAGATCAATTCGCAACCAAGCTTAGGTATAAGTAGCATACTTTACTACAAATGCAGTAACAACATACCTGCATAGAATTAGCGGGATATCCAGGATTGCTTCCCTATAACAAGTAAAGAAGTAATTTATGTACATTTCTTGGATATAAAAAAGTTAACAATTCATTTATGATAACCTTATAACCTTATAACAGCTAATAAAAATACAAATAGCATATAAACTGCCCTATTATAATTACCTGAGAATTTTGTCCCGGGTAGATCTGTGAATTACCGGGATAATTTATACCCGGATTCGCATTTGCATTGTTCCATGAATTTCCTTGGGGACTATTTACCTGAAACGTTCATTTTGCGTTAATTTATATTTTTAGTAATGAAATTTTTATAATTCAGCCTTATCGCATTAATACGCCATAAGCCATAAGCCGACTTTTTACTTGACTATCTTTTACTAGCTCATTATACTGTGTTTTTTAAACATTATTCGACAAAGTACATTTACAATTATTTATCTTTCTTATATATAAATATTTTTCACCACCGCGCCGGGTGATTTTTTTTTTGTATTAAGTCTGTTCGCCATTACGCGCGGCGATTGACAGAATCAATTTATACTTAGTCGCTCGCGTAAATGAATCGGTGAGTGCAAAAACAACATAAGTCCTGATTTTCAAATTTTGCAGGAGGGAGAAAAAAGTGCATAACTTGCTAACTAAGCTAGTTAAAATCGATTACGAATCTTTGAATTTTTTTGTGACTTACGTTGTTTCTGCACTCACCGATTCTTCAATGTCTTTGAAACAAAAAAATACACACATTAATTGGATATTTTTATTTTATTTTTTCGAACGAAGCAAGTACTTTTAAATAAAAGTTTCCGAGGGAGCCCCGTGACTTGTCACTTTTGTTTTCACTTTTTACCCATTACGTTTGCCTAAGATGGTACCAGTATTACTAAAGAGCTTTCGGATTTATTTTTCGTTATATTCAAAATTGTATAAAATATTCAACCACGCTTATAACTATCTCAGTGTGATAATAAAGTATAAAAATGCTACCACTTAATATTATATATAGCCAAGATAACTTAAATAAAAAATAATAAATACCTGATTTTGATTATTGCCTGGCGAATCACTGTTATCAGCGCCTCCACTATTATCACTCCCTTGATTAAAATTCGGAAAGAAACTATTTATAATCCCATCTATATCAAAAGCATTGTTCTTCTCTAATTTATCCGATGGAGGTTTGCAAAGATATGTCTTAATATCTGAAAGTACTGAAAAAATACATTTATGATTTATTTGTACGCACATAAACTTATGAATCCAAGCGAGTTGGTATAATAGTGACAAATCTTACCTAATATTATATAAAAAATATAACTTATTCTAGACACCATTTTTAATATTAAATTTAAAAAATCACAATAGTGAGACTAAACGGCACGAAGACACTCTTACGAATTACTAAACTCAAGTCAGATGGCTCCTTTTAACGTGTCTGGGTTTAATGGAAATATTTAATTACCTGTGTAATTAATTATGCTTATTATTAGTTCTACTTAAAGAACTCTACACATAACTTTAATAATTTCTTGAGAAATTCCCAATGTGATTTCGAAAACTCATTAGCTACACGCGCACGCTATAATATCCAATTCGTCATTCTATACTTTTTCTTACTAATCTAATTACTATTTATGAATTGACATCCTTGTTATAATGGTTATAGATTATCAGTTTAGGTATACCTATTTTAAATGTCTTTCCCCAATCTGTTAAGTAATGTGTAATTAGAAGTAAGGCGTGGGCGATGTGATCAACTGCCTGCGGCCTCGCGCTCCTGGGGGTATCACACCTTTTGGGGTTTTTTAATACTAAAATCTGTAATCACGACAAAAAATATTAAACATGCAATGCAACGTTACTCTTCTCTTCTTCTCTTTTTATAAAATGTGTCTTTTCTTCACTTCACGCTTTATCCCTAGCGGGGTAGTCCCAGCATTCTTCTTTCTTCTCGTCCGGTGGGTATTGATAGTTTTTACGTGATCTTCCTTGAATATTTTCGATACTGTATTATATACGCAGAAGGCCTTGCCAATTGTATCATGCCCACATAAAATTAAGTTCTTATCCCGCTACTATTTGTAAGGTTGGTTTACATTCACGAATATACCTAAACAATAATCTAAATGCAAAAAACATATTTAGAAAACGTATAAAAATTTGAACGCAGCGGGACTCGAACCCGCCTCTCTTGGAAATTTTGACGCAGCCGGATGTAGAACGAATGGCTTAGTGGTCAGAGCGCTTGGACAATTTCCAAGAGGCGCGGTTTCGAGTCCCGCTGCGCTCCAATTTTTGTACGTTTTCTAAATATGTTTTTCGTTTCCTAAGTGTGGGACAACACTTTAAAAACTTCAAAAAATCTAAATGCATGTAAAATGCAAACAAGGTAATGTATCACATGATTCCTGGTCGGTTTCCAGCTCCGACAATATTTTATAATATATGTTTTAAAATTTTATTTACTATAAAATTTGAATCACATAAAAATTTCGTCTATTTATTATTTTTTTAGTAAGACAGAATTTGAACATATGCTTTTTAAATACCATTATTTTGTCATTTAAGTTAGATATTTATATTTCTTCAATTCAAAGCATTCAATGCTGTAACCCATTTCGAGTGCCTTACTCATGCGCCAGCCGCATCAATTTAACAAACTCGGGCTAGAGCAAATCAAGAAAATTGAGAGATTTTTAGGCATTAAATAATGGACAGGATTAAATATCACGTAAACAGATAAAGTAAAATATCACATATCATAATATAATAAATGTAATAACAAAACATAAAAAATAAATATTTAAATAAAGAAAAAATATACATACATAGCAGTGGCGACGAATGAAAATTTTAATTAGGCAAGCCGGTAAATTTAGAGAAGCCGATATACATTTAGGGAAGTCGGTACATATATTTTGGGGAAACCGGTATTTTTTCGAGAAGCTGATATATGTAGAAAAGCCGATATAGGAAATAAAGCTATTTATGCTATAGCTATAGGTAGCTCTCACACATTTACTCACACACACTTAAATACAATTTAAGGTCTACATTTTCTTTTTCCTTTTTTTAGGTCTTATACTTGTATTTTAAAATTTTAGCTCACAAATTTTGCCACAAAATTTGTTATTTACAGAAGATAAGCCAGTGGGAACTGTATTGTATAGCCGCCCTGCCACTGATACATGTATTTTTATTGCAAATAATTATTCTAATTATAGACAATGAAACACGTAACAAGACAATATATACATGTACATTGTATAAACATATTTAAATATATTCCATAGGTTTTACAGTTTTCATGGTAAATGTTTTACCATAATAACAAGCGTGAGCAGCTGGCAGCATTTAACGGATGTCACTTCTTTAGTTGACATTGACAAGTTATTTTAGGGCCCAATGCCCATATATATAGCAAATCTTTAAATTATTTATGTTCAGGGGACGCCCTTGCGCCTGTCGGCATCCTCTCAAGCAGCCAGTTAGTGCTTGCATTTCGCAGGAACTGAGCACCCTCTTCCCTCACCCCCCCGGTGTCGCTGTAAAGACCGCTAGGGTCAACAGCATGTCATTCACTTTATAGTTAATATAAAAAATATTAACTTCTTGCAACCCACAACAAAATCTTCAATAATAATATTTCATGTTAACTATATTATTTGAGTTTCGTCATCCAACCGGATTTTTTTCTTTTCGAAAACCTGAAACGTGTAATACTAATAGAACTTACAGGTCCGTGAGAAACGATTATTCAATTATTCGACAAGTACTTCGTACTTATCAACGAACTAACCAGGAGTAAGTTTAGAGTTAATATGTACGCGGTAGAGGTAGGCGTCAGAAGTATAACTGAAAATCTCTATAACCTATTAAAAGATGTCGGCTTTTCTAGAACTATCCTTTTTTTTAGGTCGTATTTCATATGTGGTATTAGTAGGATATTTTCAAATTTGGTTAGATAGAGAAAGAAGTGCGGACAGTAGAAACGAACGTTAATGCGCTTTTTAAAGGGGCCCCTTAAGCTTGCACAGGTCTTAAGTATCAGGCGTTCTCCAAACTCTTCTCTCTGCAACGTAATGAACCCATAAGATGAATCTATGAGTTGCTAAAGATTTTCTTCTCACAAAAGATAAAAGGCATTTAACGCTTTCCCTTCACATATTAAGTCATCGTCATTTAATAAATTACTACAAATGGTTTTTTTACACATTATTAACAATCGCCTATATTGCAAAAATATTTTTTTTTTTAATTTGCTGCATTTTTATAAAATGTTGTGTACACAATAACAAAAATAACTTCAATCAATATTTTTCAAAAGCTACCTTATGAATCGAACCAATAGAGCGCCAGGCATGTCATATTATTTTCGTTCTGACCGGTTTTAGAAGTTTCATATTTTGTCATAACACTAATATATATTTTTTTTAAATATTAAACCATAACAGCCTCAAAAGTTTTTTAAATTAGACAATTGTAACACTCGAGTTAATGTCAAAATTGACATTGGCTATGTTTGATTAAACTACCGCATAGCGTTCATTCTTCAAGTTAATTTAACTTTCTAGAAAAAGTAAGCGTTTGTGATTGTTATTCTTTTTATCGA
Source organism: Philaethria dido (assembly GCA_033558755.1). NCBI lineage: Eukaryota > Metazoa > Arthropoda > Insecta > Lepidoptera > Nymphalidae > Philaethria > Philaethria dido. The sequence continues at coordinate 68,424 of JAKGSA010000090.1, read as the reverse complement.
TAAAGTTATTAAAATATATCAAAATTGTATTAAACTATTTGGTGATAAAAGTATTTTTAACTAATTAATTATGTGTTTACCGGCAGCATAATAATAAGATAGCCACAATGAGTTGCCCATTTAACGAAGAACAGTTGCTGCAGCTGAAGGCATTTGTAGAATTATGCAAGTCTCAACCTCAAATTCTTCAACATCCGAAGCTGTCTTTCTTTAAAGAATATTTAGTTTCCCTCGGAGTAACTATTCCTTCCGCTACATTCGAGCCTAAAAAATTCACAGCCTCTGGAGATAGGTAACATACCTACATAAAAAAATGTGATTAAATTTTTAATTCTAACTTATATTCATTGAATAATATATTTTTAAATATTTTAGCAACTTCAGTAGCACTTCGGGTGGTGCTGCAGAAGCATCTTCGGAAGAAGATTCAGAACCTGAATCAGATGTTGAACTGGATATGGAAGGTAAATTTTTAATTTATATAACATAATATAGAATTACATTATATTTCACAACATTTTCTAGTAGTTTAAACAATATAAACTAGAAAAATACTAAATTAATTTTACTATAAACATATTCATAAAGTACATGATTCAAATAACATAATATACAAATAAATATATTTTAAAATTTTAAATTAAGTGAAACTTCACGCTGTAACCCGCATTTAGCAGGGTAGGCAGAGAGAACCAGAGAACCTAGTGTTAAGACACTCCACCCTCTTTCAACAATTCCGTTCCCCACTTTCTGCAGAATTACGGCATTGCGTGTTGAGTGGCGGAACTCAACGCCGCGCTTTGCCTTGTTACCAAACCCAAGAAATGAAAATACTAATTTTTACATTTCCTGAAGTGGGAATCGAACCCACAATTAAGTGTAACATTTAACAAACAGGATGTTACCAAGCAGTTTTAACTAGACTAATAATAGTTTAGTTATGATAACCCTACATTAATAAAATAACAAAGTATTTACAAATATGTAAAAAAACATTTCTGTTACATTTCTTTGAGCATCATACTTTATCCTTAGTGGATTAGTCAGAGAGAATGAAGCACCAAACAGCTATCCATATATATAATATTTTTTTCCTCTTCTGTAATCAATGTCTTCATATATGTGGTCATGCTCTATCTGGACATTCCTCCAGTATTATTGATATTTTCGCAAAGGTAAACCGAGGGCTTCCCTCACCTCTATTGCCGAGTGGAATGAGAGGGATATAACATGAGAGGCAAAGGTGCCTTTGCCTCATATTAAAGAACTAATTGTGTTTTTTTAAAAATTAATAATATATATTTTTTTTTTTTTTTATATTCACGCTGTATCCCGCATATAGTGGGGTAGGCAGAGGGAACCTGAGAACCTAGTGTTAAGACATTCCATTCTCTTACAACAATTCCGTTCCCCACTTTCCGCCGAATGGAAATGAAAATACTAACATTTCCTGGAGTAGGAATCAAACCCACAACCTGTCGCGTTTACAGTCGCACACTTGTTATTGTTACATTATGAAATAACTATATATTTAAATATTTTCCCAGGTGTCATATCTGATACATCGGAAGCAAATCAAGATATGGGTGATGAATCTAAAGAGGTATCAGATGAGGATCGGGATCAGTCAGATGAAAAACGTTCTGAAGCTATGAGAGCTTTTTCAGAACAACAATACGATGAAGCCATTGCATTCTACACAGAGGCTATAAACTTGAATCCACAAAGTGCTTTACTTTTTGCTAAAAGAGGACAGGTAAGCTTTATATTAAAGAAAATCAATAAAGACTTGGTAAATAATTTGTTGGAAAGAAACTCAACGGTTCCTTCTTTGGCAATTGTATTATTTATTAAAATGAAGATCTTTCTGTCACACTTTTTTTTTCCATTTAATTATTAATAATTTGAGTAATAACCTCTATTATTTAACATTTTCTTTATAGTTATATTACTTTTCTGTAGAACGAAATTTAAAATTTATTTTGGAATGTTATTGTAGAAATATACTCTTAGCCACTGTATATGGTGAGTGACAGAATTATTGAAAAAAGCCAGTTAATAGTGTCGTGTCGACACACAAGCGATTACCAGTTGCCGATGACCATTTGGAGTACGGCTCCAAATGGACTTTCATTTGAACACTTGACCAGACATCACTGACAAAAAAGAGTCTTCCGACACTGAAAAAAATTATATTGAAAAAAGAAACCCGTAAAGCTATCTGGAGTGACGAATATGCTAATCATAATAATAATATATGATCAATACAGTCGCTGGGCTTTGTCTTCGGGTCCGACCTGCCTATGTTTTGGTCGCTGTCGACCAAGTTATGTAATAGCTCTTAATGTGTGATTTTTTTATTATTCTATATTTTAATATAAAAAATTAATTATGGTTGTTGCAAAAAGGGGTTGGTAAGCGAAATAGGTAGAGGGCTGAGCCCCCAATACTAATAATACAATATTAAATTGTTCAATCATTTCCAGGTATTCCTCAAACAAAATAAGCTACATGCATGTATTAAAGATTGCAGCCGTGCCTTGGAATTAAATTGCGATAGTGCAGCTGCATACAAATTCAGGGGACGTGCTTATAGGTACATGTCTTTAAATGCCTATATATGTTATATATATAATTTATTCTATGAATATTAAAACCAAACCAAATTTGGTTATTCTTTGTATTGTAATTTAATATAATATATTCAACGGGCTTCTTTCACAGACTTTTGGGCAAATTTGAAGAGGCGTCTCACGATCTTTGTGAATCTCTTAAAATAGACTATGATGATCAAACAAATGAATGGCTCAGTGAAGTTAAACCCAATGCTGAAAAACTTCGTCAACATAAGCTGAGTGAACAGCGCAAGAAAGAGGAAAGAGAAGTGAGTGCATATCTTTTATATATGTATATAAAAAAATCTTTTTAAGAGTGATAGAACAACTGATATTATGCTTTTATTTTTCTTCTTGAATATTATAAATAAATACAACAAAAAGCTTTATTTAAATAATGTGATACTCTGCTCAGTTTGAGTAAGATACACTTCTGTTCAAACCTTTCATTTAGACCTCCAATTTTCTATTGTTATTTTAAACTTACTTTAAACGTTTACAAAAATAAAAAAGTAGAAGTTTTTTTTTACATAGCTTCACGCTGTATCCCGCACATAGCAGGGTAGGCAGAGGGGACCTGAGAACTACTTATTATTTTCATTTGTAATCTCTGCCTATATATGCCTTTCGAATTCTTGCTATCTAATTTAATGGCAAATATACACATGTTTGTCAATATGAAAAAAAATATTATAGTGACAAAAATTACATCCTGACCATAATTTGGTACATATTTATAAAATAATGTATGTAATCTTTTAGCACCGCGAGAAACTCCGCAGGGCACGTAAAGCACAAGAAGCACATGCGAAAGCTGCAAAGGATCAGGCTGGCTCTCAACCTGAGTTTAAGATGCCCGGAGGTATGCCGGGAGCAGGGGCATTCAACTCTGAAGATTTCATGAAACTGCTCTCTGACCCTGAGATAATGGCTGCTTTTAAAGTAAATATTTTTGTTCTTTGAATTTTAAAATTTGAAATTAATGTCATACAGTATTATTATTTGCTATTTAACAAACAAAGTTGACAATTTACTAAAAAAAAATAAATTAAAGTTGCTTTGCTTAATTTTATCAGATTCATATGAGCAATGTATACTTTCAATAAGTATATTGAACTTTAGCTTTAAAACATTTTTACTAAACTTTATAACAACATACACATACAAAATTTAGACACTGTAAAGTGATTTGAGATTTTAAGTTAACTGTTATATTACCCATAAAATTGTACAACTTATTTTTATATGTCTTGTATTTTTATTTTCATTTTTATGTAATTATTCATAACAAATTGATGATTTTGCAGGATCCTGAAGTGTCTCGTGCTTTCTACGACGTGTCGTCTAATCCAGCAAATTTTGTTAAATATCAGAATAATCCCAAAGTAGCTGCTGCTTTAGAGTTGTTTAACAAGAAATTTGGATTATCATCTGGTGGTTTTGGAGGTAAATAATAAATTAAAATTGAGTTAGTTATTGTAAACACTGAGACAATCAAAAAACCAATTCACCGTTCAAATATTGAATCTATTTTATCTAACATACTATTTTACATGTCATGAGTTCTTTGATTTTCGTGATTTTGTATTCATATTAAAATAATATATTTTACACAATTTTACCTATTTCATCCATTGATTTACATTCATGCACCTTTTTCAATTCAGGTTTTGGAGGTGCGTCACAACCTGAAACTGGAGCTAAGAATGTTGATGACGATGTTGGTTTGGACTAAAAAATTGATTTTGCCTAAAATATTTTCTTTAACAAAACATATGTTATATTACATTTAAATCTAATAATATTTTAAACATACAGATGTGGATCGTATTTGAAATTGGTGGGAATATATCTTATAATTATACTTTAAAATCCTCTAATTTCGAAGTCGTCCACTCCATCCCAACGATATGTTCTGCAATAATGTAGATTAAAATCAAAATTATGGAACGTAATAAGAAAATATTTTTAATCACTTAACACATATTATAGATGTTCTCTGCTTTATAAATATTCTGTCCATTTTCATTGTTCAGTTTCCTTTGTTATCTCAATAGATATTATGGTACATATAATAATATTTTTTTCTATATTGGTATATAAAATCTGTAACAGTACATGGTGCAACATTTTGTGTTTAATATTGTTATATTTTATTTTACTTGAATTTATTAATATTTTTGGTATTCAGCACATATTTTTACTATAAGTTTGAAAACTATTCTGTAATAACTCAGAATTAAAATGCATTGTTTGGTCAATAAAAATTTATTTTGCTAGTAAATAAATTGTAAAACAAAAATAAGTTTTTTATTTGAGTTATTTTTTTACTCCTTTATTAACTTTACCTTCATTAATATAAAAAAATCTTGCAATGCTATTTGGACCTGTTTCTTGCCATAGATTTGCTTGAATATTTGCACATTTAACTCTCGAACCGTTGCAATATTTTTGTTAGGATAGACGTCGCGTGGGTTTTTCAAAGATCCAGTAAATCAATAGCGTCTTTTAACACTTATTTTTTTAGCTTTACGCTGTATCCCGCATATAGCAGGATAGGCAGAGGGAACCTAGTGTAGGACACACCGTTCCCATTATGTATTGTTTTAATTGTTTAAGATTGGGTAATAGAACAGAACGCATATAAAACTATATTTAATTTTATATGACTGCTCTTGAGTATTAGTTATTTACTTTAAAAAAAAACAAACGCAAGGTATTTCATTTATTCCTCTATGACATATTTATATTAATACGAAACTAAACATGTTTATATTAGTGCTAAACAGGGTACAATGCTTAAATAATAATTCAAAGAAAAGCTACAATATCTAAGTATATTTAATAATTGGATGATCTTTACACATCATTCACTCTTCCCCAACGAAGCCTTATCTTCTTTTCATGTAATTTCAACCAAGATGGCATTTCTCTGGGGAAAGGCTGTGCATTCGGATATTTTAAAGGTGGTGGTGGAGTTTTAAATGGATTCTCGTCTTTAAGTTTTCGCAACAGATACTCTTTATTAATTTGCTTAGGATCTCTATATTTGTCCATATACAAATTAAAGGGTTTCCTCCGTGGAAACCATTCCTGCGGCCTGATGTATGGTTCTGGGAAGTCATATTCATATACTGAAAAGAAAAAAATAAAATAACATCTTTTGTTTATCTATTAAATCTTATCTGGTTATATGTTTATATAAAATAAGTTACAAAATTTAAAATTTAGTATTTTAGAATGAGTAATGTTAAAAATGAAATAGCCAAAGACAATACTTAATATATTTTTGATTAAAACAATATTTACTTGGCTCCTTTTCATCTAATGTTGAATGGAAAAAATCAGTCACAGATAAGTCCCAATCAGACTGGTAGAAAGCTAGACCTATAGGAGTTATATTATTTTGATATTTCTTATACCACTCTCGAGTATTAAATGTTCTATCTTGCAATGATGATGAAGTTGTAACTGGAAAAAGGAAAAAAATAAACACTTTATCTCAAGAATATATATACAAAACAAAGTATACAGTATTTTAGTTGTACAACTAAAATGCAGCACCATATGCAGTCACCATAAGATGGTTATGGTTAACTACTAGAATATATCAATATATTTATTCTAATATTGCCTAATTCGACTTTACATGGAAAAAAGCTTTTGGTACAAATTGTTTGTCAATGTGATTTTCAAAAACAATAATTCATATTTTAACAAAAAAGAAAATAAACTTCAAAGAAAATGCACTGAAAAGTTCAATTATTTAGAATAACTCAAAAACTCAAATCTTAATTAAATTAAAATTGGACCACATCATAAATACTAGCTATAATATAAAAATTTATGCAGTACCACAAATAAAAAAATACAGTTGAAATGAGAATCATTACTATCAGTGTTAATCAAAATTTAAAAAAATGGAATTCAGTCCACACTATTGTTTTTGTATTAACATATATTGAAGAACAAATATATAAACCAATTATTTTAAATTAAAATAAAAAAATACAATGCATTTACCTTTGGGTAAATCATATGACAGCGGTCCATCTTGCTTATAAAGAACAAAGGCATACCTGTGGTACCCTGTTCCTTTTAAAGGAAAAGGCTGGAGGTACTCGGCTAAAACATCTCCTTTCTCAATATAATTGCCTGGGATGTTGGCTACCAGCCAGTGTATATATTCCCTATCATTGTCAGTTAAATGACCATCAAGATTAGTTAAAGCAAGTGTCCATAATGAGTTTCCTTCAGACTCATAACTGACAATAGGAGTGGTTTTAGCTTCTGTGGGTTTAATTAAATTTCCATAGTACACAGGTAAACAGTTGCCATCTTTTAAGTCATAGAATATTTCTAAGTTTAGGTGAGGTACGAAAAATCCTTCCCCATAGAGATGTTCAAATATGCCATAATGATCTGCTATTTGTTTTTTATGTTGTGGTCCTAGAGTTTCCAACCAGTCTCTCTTTGATTGTTCCATGTCAATTTCTAATTGGCCTTTCCGTGCTAATTGCTCTAAATTTTTGTTATTTCTTAACTTTTTTGTTTCTTGCAATCGTTCATCTCGGGATGGTAATACTTTTCTAAATAAACATACAAAATAAATGTTTTTTTTTATTTTGTTCAAATAATCTATGAAATATATATTTATGATAGGTTATAGATACTTTTATTATTTAATAATCAACCTTAATTTAAAACTTTAGGTAACAAAATGGTAATTTACAGAACTAATTAGTTATATATATATATATATATGTATATTAAATTAACTAAATATACTCTAAAATAAAATACTTACTTTTTTGGTGGAAATCCTATATCAATTCTTGTGGTGTATACTTCATCTTTATAATTCAATTCATCTAATCTTTCTTTTATAGTTCGACTGTAAATAGGAGGTCTCCCCCTCATTCTGTGACCTAATCGTATTTGCTGATATTGTGTATTTATTCGTAAAAAGCAGCGAAACGTATTCATTATTAAATATATGTTTTCTTGGTGAGGAAATAATAAAAAGAATTTATAAATTTGTTTAATACTTTTAATAGGTTATCTTATTGAATATGAAGTATAAAACAAATGTCAGAATTCAGCGTAGAGATGTCCATTAAATTTCGTTTTATCGCTTATTATTACGTAGCCAATTTTATCGAGATATCAGTAGATAGAATGCTTCGAATTATGTTTTATAATTAATTTTATTTTAGCAAAATAGTTAATTTTCAAATTTATTATTTCTAAGATAACTTAAGGCGTTGAGTTCTGCCATTTGACATGCAAAATTTTGAATTTAGACGAATAGCAGAGAACGCAGTTTCTTAGCACTGGATTCTCTGCCTACCCTATTAAGCAGAAAAAAGCATCAAATTAAAGAAAATAATAATTGAATAAAAGTTTCTGAAGCTAACAATTCTTCTATGTGGTTTCAAAATATTTTTTCTTTTAATTTAAGCACTTTTTGTCACTTTAGGCCATATAACAATTTGGGAATCGTTGCTCCTTGATAGATTTTGAAAACTAACAAAATAATGCAGCAACTTAAAAAGGAATAATTTTCGTAATCCTGTTTAAAAACAATCTGTGAGAAGTATTGTTACATATTTTAACAAGTTTGACAAAAAATGGTGATAAGCTTAATATGAAGTTTAGGTTAAAATGGTAAATTACATACTCATTAACAATTTTTCTTTAGGTTTTTAACCGAACAAAAAACATGTGTGCATTTTTAAGACTTCGAAAGGATGAGCAAAGAGTAGAACAAGAATTATTATTCAGTTTCACGCTTTGTATATAGCAAGGTAGGCAGAAGGAACCTAGTGTTGACATGTGCCTTCTTCCATTTTTCATCTGAGTTAGAGGGAATGCTTTTTGAGTGTATATATATTTTAAATTACATTTTTTATTCTATTATAAACGTATAAGAAGTTTGAAGTGTTTCGAAATATCGAAAACCTAAACGAAAAAAAATTGAGACATATCGATATTTAGCATCGAATAAAATCATTGATGTTAATCGACACTCGACAAAAACAAAGTTAAATATTAATAAATATTTTTACTATACAGATACCAGAAATATAATAGAAAATAGGTTTTTTCACAGTCCCAAATAAATATAGAATAATTAATATATCCCACAATCTGTTTACATGTTGTTTTGGTGAATGGCTACAAATTATAATATCATAATTCTATAGCTGTGAACTATAAGTACTTAAAATAAAAACCAGGTTGCGTGATTATAGGATTTTAACCAGGTTCAGGTTTATAATTTGGAAGCATAATTTGCGAGCTTAGACGTTCCTTGGGAGCGAAGACTACCCAAATATCTAATACTAATCTATTGACTTTAAAAAGTGACTGTTTCTGATAAATCTGAACTTTACGTAAATTTCATTTTTAAACCATGAATATAAATTTATTAAGATGCGTCATCAATTTGTCAAAAGAGAAATTCACTCACTAAAAAATATTAAGTACTGTACTTATTATATATTTTAAATAAGTTGCAAAATTATACTTTAATTGATTAGTAATACCAACTTAATGAAGGAAGTTTTCATTTTCGTAAAATTGAATTCAACCAATCACCTTCTTCGACGACTGCGTATTCGTGTAGCAAAATGGTAGCAATATCAAAATGTATGTGTGCGAGCGTGAGAGCCGAGTGTCGACTTGTGTAAAATAAAATGTTCTATTGTGGAGCCGTGGTGCGTGCGACGGTGCGACTTGCGACCGTCGCTACTCGCTAATCGCTATCACTGATCAGTTCACAGTTGCATTCGCTCTGTTTGGTGTACTGTGTGGTGTGTACACTGTACCGTCTATCTTGTTGTGATCATTTAATTCTATTCACTACGTTTTTTTATGACTTCATCCATTTCTATTTGACGTAATTCAAAATAAATTATCTTCAAACAATTACTTGAAGCACAACGAGTGACAAAATGGTATATTTTCTACTATTAAAAGTAAATACGGCAGTCCAGTGTATAGTTCCCCGATCTTTACAATATTAGGAGCCATTTACACATGGCGAGAGGTCACGTAGGCATTAGTGATTTTTGAATCGTGGATATAAAAATTGCTTTCGATTTTCTTCTGTTTGTGTTATTAATGTAGTGTTCGTAAACATGGATAGCAAAATTATCCAAAAAAGTGCTATGCAGAAAAGTGCCGAATTTACTTTCACTCCACCACCCGAGGCACCTGTATTTGAACCTACGCTTGAAGAATTTACAGATCCTTTAGGGTATATCGCCAAAATACGCCCAGTCGCAGAAAAAACTGGGATATGTAAAATAAAGCCTCCTGCACGCTGGCAGCCACCTTTTTCTTTAGATGTTGACAAATTAAAATTTGTACCACGGATACAAAAAGTAAATGAGCTGGAAGCCATTACTCGTTTAAAACTTTTATTTCTTGAAAAAATATTGAAATTTTGGGACTTACAAGGATCACCTTTGAAAATACCCATGATTGAAAATAAAACTTTAGATCTTTATTGCTTAAAATTCTGGGTAGATGAGGAAGGCGGATTCGAAAATTGTAATACACCTAAAAAATGGCGTAAAGTCGCAAATGCGATGGGCTATAGCCAAAGCGCAAATACTATGAATTTTCTTCGAAGTAATTATGAAAAGATTCTTCTTCCGTATGAAATATTTGAGAAAAGTAAAGCTGATATCTTAAAAACTGTTAAAAAGGGAGAAATGAAAGTCGAAAAAGAAGACGATGATAATGGGAAGCAAATGTTTAAGGAAATATGTATAGAAGACATTAAAGAAGAAAAACCTCATCTCAACATAAAAAAAGCTAAAACTGGTTCTGATATAAAACCAAGCATTGATTTTACAAAAAGCAAACCTGATTCTGAAGAAATAAAACGGAGCAGGGAACTCAGGAGGCTTGCTTGTTATGGTCCTGGACCAAAAATGCCTGGGCTCAATGATGAAGAATTTGATATAACTAAGTCTAGAAAGAGACCCAGATATGACTTAGACCCGTTAGCTGTATATATTTGTGCTATCTGCCAGAAAGATCACAGGGATGATTTACTTCTAATATGTAATGGTTGTTCAGATACATACCATACATTTTGTCTTAAGCCTCCTCTTAGTGTTGTACCTGATGGTGACTGGCGTTGCCCCTGTTGTATTGCTGAAGAGGTCCACAAGCCAGCAGAAGCGTTTGGTTTTGCTCAGGCTGAGAGAGAGTATACTTTACAACAGTTTGGAGAAATGGCTGACAAATTTAAGTGTGATTATTTTGGCATGTCCGGACATTTAGTGCCAACAAATGTAGCAGAAAAAGAATTCTGGAGGATAATATCCTCTGTAGAAGAAGATGTTACAGTTGAGTATGGTGCAGATCTACATTCCATGGATCATGGGTCAGGTTTTCCAACAAAATCTTCACTTAACTTATACCCTAGTGATCAAGAGTATGTTGATTCTGGCTGGAATTTAAACAATTTGCCTGTACTTGATGGCTCTGTTTTGAGATTTATTAATGCAGATATATCTGGCATGACTGTGCCATGGATGTATGTAGGCATGTGTTTTTCTGCGTTTTGTTGGCATAATGAAGATCATTGGAGTTATTCCATTAATTACCTGCATTGGGGTGAAGCAAAAACTTGGTATGGTGTACCAGGAAGTGGAGCAGAACTTTTAGAAAATGCAATGAAAGCTGCAGCTCCAGATCTCTTCAAATCTCAACCTGATTTATTACATCAGTTGGTTACAATAATGAATCCCAATATACTTATGGCAGCCGGAGTGCCCATATATAGAACAGATCAGCATGCTGGGGAGTTTGTAGTAACATTTCCCAGAGCATATCATGCAGGTTTTAATCAGGGATATAATTTTGCTGAGGCTGTTAATTTTGCTCCTCCTGATTGGCTTAAAATCGGCAGAGATTGTATCTTACATTATAAAAATTTAAAAAGATTTTGTGTATTTTCTCATGATGAATTAATATGTAAAATGGCTCTAGAAGGAGACAGGTTAGATTTAGAAACTGCTTTAGAAACCCAAAAAGAACTTGTACATGCGACAGAAGAAGAAGGGAGGCTGAGGGCATTAATTGCAAAAAATGGTCTCAAAAATGTACGAAGAACAGCTTTTGAGTTGTTAGGAGATGATGAAAGATTGTGTGAAATATGCAAAACAACTTGCTTTCTATCATCAGTGTCATGTGCTGAATGTAAGCATATGGCATGCTTACAACATGCCAGCATAGGAGAATTTTGTTCATGTGCACTTGAGAAGAAAACTTTATTTTATCGATATGACATGGATGAATTGCACATCATGTTACAAACAATTGATTTTAGAGTAAATAGTTTTGATAAATGGATGACTGAAACTAAAAATATTCTTTTGCCAACTGCTCCAGATATTGGTAGGTTACAAAAGTTAAAAATATTAGTAGATGAAGCGGAAGAATTGAAAATACCAAAATGTACATTATTAGCACAGCTGAAAGAAGAATTTACTAAAGCCTCTGACAATGCCGAACCAATTGTCATTGAGTTAGATGATGATTAAATAGTAACTTAATTACAAAAGTATATATGACTGGATGCTAGTACAAATATATAGATTGTTTTTATTTAATTAGCCATTTATTGAAATATAAAAGGTTAAACTTGCATTTGGCAGCTATATAAAATATTAAATTTTAATTTTAAATCAGTTTTACCAATGATGACTAAAAAGCAAATACAAAATATATAATAGACTTTTAAGCAAAAAGTAACTAGTATATGGCTGCTGTAATGCACTTTACATATTTTGTCATAGGTGTATGATTGATACTAGATAATAAGCTACAATATAACATCATAAAATATGGCAGCCCTAGTGTAGTGATCACAACTTTGTTACATCACTAATAATTTAATTTAATTCTTAACTTTGTGTTTAATATTAACAAGAATTCATTATTAGTGTAAATAATTATTGTTAAAATCTTTAACCTTCTATATTTCCATTATGGTTGATAGATTTTTCAACATGTGGAGGTAAATATAAAGAGCCCACCGTTTTAGTTTTATTTCATTGTATTATGCAAGTATTTACTGTGCAGTCTTAGTAGTTAAAATCTATTATGAACGCTTTATATATTTGATCTCAAAAAGTACTGAAGTACTAAATTTAATGATGACTTCTTGCGGAATTTGCTTTACTGATGTTACTTAGAAAATTAATGTCTTATGTGTTTACTGCACACATTGCTGTCATATAAAAAAAAATCTATTGTAACTTACAAATACACTAAGTATAGCAATATTTTTCTAAATAATTAACCATTGTAATGTTCTTTCTAAAAATAAATTTAGAAAATATTACACTTCTATTGTGTCATTGGTTCAATGAGTTCAATAATACTTCATTTAAAAGCTTTTTGCCAGAGCAGGTCATCTTACATAACTTAGCACTTTAGTATAAGTTAGTTTATTTATAATTAAGCTAGATATTATTAAAAGTACCTTACATTTAGTATGATTGGAGGCTATGTAATGTATATATTGTGGGAATATAATATTTTAGTGACTTAGCCAGTATTCTTATTGTAAAAAGTTTTACAATACCTATTTTTGTTATTAAATATCAATTTGAGTAGATATTAAATGTTTTTATGCCATTGTATTATTTTAAATATTATTTGACTGAGTAATGATTCAGTTTAGTATGTAACATAATTATAAAATACAATAATTTTACATACAGTTGACATGTCTACCAGTGAATTTAATTTTCATGTGATTTTTGTGTTTTATATATTGCAACCATTGTGTTACTTTCCTTTCATATTTATATTATGAATGATTTATAATAACAAAGGAAATATTTTTGTTTTGTGGTTTAGTTGTGTTGACATTTTTATGAGCATGAAGTAAAGTGTGACCACCAAAATAAAAAAAATTAATAAATTATGAGTAAGTAATCTTTGGATCAGCACTTTTAGGCATTTATCCATATTTCATATAGCGACATTTGTGTTCATATTCATTAGTTAGTAATGTATGTGTTGAATGACGTGATTACTTTCCAAAAGAGTGTATTTAAACTCTTAATAAATAATTTTAGATTGTGATATTCTATTTTATTTTACAACCTGAAATTTTAATTCTATCAAATATAAAAATTCCAGAGAGAAATAAAAATACATTTAACAAAGCTGTGCAATTTATTATGATATAAAGTGTAAATATTAAATCTTAACAATTAAGTACATTTTTATTATAAATTATATTTGGTTTTAAAATTGTTAAACAATTTTACTTAAATTGTAGACATTACGTGATAATGACAAATTTATAAGAACAATTCTTAGATCCAATATTGAAAATTAGTACTAAAACAGCATTATTTCCTGCAGAAAATTCTAGTAGGTGTATTTCGTGACGTAGAATTTTATATATTTACTAATAAATATTTATTTCCATGAATATTTGAAATAAACATTAAATATAAAATTAAAGATACAACCAATAATGCGGTTCTCGAGCACCATACGGATTTCTAAAGGATTATTTATAATTCACGATAAATATACCTGAGTTTCGAGTTTTAGTATTTTGATTATAGTAATAAAAATTAATAGACAAATAATATTATAAAGCAAAAATTTGCAATTATTGTTGGACGGATAAGATTTTAGGAGAAACTCATTGGTATTCCATGGATTTAACTTGGTCGTTATGCAGAGAGAGGAGCTCGGAGCATTGAAGTGGGAGTGCTCTAGAACTTGCGACCCAAGTGTTGGCCTATTGGGCCTCTATAAATGCATATTAACACTCCAATGTTTCCACCTCTTCTCTCAACCAAACTAAATTTAGAAACCCTTCTAAATACTTATGCTAGAAACAAATCTCTCGGGCCTACCTCTAGTGCGTACAAACGTACGTAACAAAACATCAAAACCAAGAATATGGTAAGTTCCAAGTACTTTTTTACTTTGAAATTATAATCATATGCTTCGTTTAATTTAATGCCATCTGTTTTTTTTTTAATATTTTATTCTACCCCTCTAGTATTTTTGTGAAGACAATGTTCCGTATGGGTCTATTCATTTTATTCTTTTTGCGTTGCGTTTGTTCCAAAAAAAAACATGTTAAATAAAATTTGAAATATAATTTTGTTCGTAAAGAGAACTCCGCCAAAAGGATTTTATCTAAAAACTATAGATATAAATACAGATTAATTTAAAAAAAATACCAATTCATCTAGTTTATAAATATAAGGGAAATTAAAAAAAAGATAATTAAAACACATTTATCACTAGCTTATGATTTAAGCTAATAATACTGATAACGTGATAATGGAAGACTATTACAGACTACATATGTTTATCTAAGAAATCTATAGAAAGAAATACAACGATTTTGCACAATACCTATTATATGATATGATAAGGTTTACTAGTACCAACATACATACATACAGCCTGACTAGCAGGGTCGCTACATGAGCTAGAGCCGCCCCTGCACCTGTATTACTTTAGCTCATCGTAAAACAACTAGAAATTAGTTTTTATATGATTTTTATTATAATAAAAAATATATTTTGTGCATTATAATTGTGACATTAAATAAAAATTCACTAAATGTAAATAAATAATTATTATTTGAATAAATAATACCTGCGCCTTATGATGGCGTACTTGGTTTCTGTAATTATAAATTTAATTGTTGTCCGGTAGTTCTATCCACGCTCGAACAAACGTTAATATTTAAAAATAATAATAATACGTCCATGGCGCCTTTAAATAAGGCGAAAATGTAAGACTGCACTCAGTCTTTCTTTTTTGTTTTACCCCTACTTTCTCAGCATACTTCGTTAGAATGCGTCAGATATATTGGTATCTTTTTTATTATTATTATTTTTAACTTCACGCTGTAACCCGCATATAACAGGGTAGGCAGAGGGAACCAGAGAACCTAGTGTTAAGACACTCCATTCTCTTTCAACAATTCCGTTCCCCACTTTCCGCCGAATTGAGGCATTGCGTGTTGAGTGGCGGAACTCAACGCCGCGCTTTGCCTTGTTACCAAACCCAAGAAATGAAAATACTAAATTTTACATTTCCTGGAGTGGGAATCGAACCCACAACCTGTCGCGTTTACAGTCGCACACTTGTACCTCTGCGCCACGACAGGCGTAAAAAAAATTTTTTTATATTATAGTATTTAAATGACTTATACTAACGATATTTAAATCACAAGTCCTATAATACATTTAAAAACATCATGAATAATTATATCAACAAATTATTTTTAGAAGTCTTATTGCTGTTCAACAACCTTAATTAAATTAATAGATAATTATATTAAATATAAAAGTTTATCTAAAGAAGAGATTATATAGCAACAGTCTTTATGTATTCGATTGTGAGTATTACCAAAAATATCAAAAAAAGGCTACTTTAATAATTAAAATACGCCTAATTCCGTGATACTGACAAACTGGAATTATATATTGTTATAAAGTTTGGATAAACAATTATTTTCTTAATGAATTTGATTTAATTTGACATTTAAGACGGGACATGTGTTTAGATAAATTGTAAATTGTAATTTGTAACAAATACTGGCAATTAAATAGAGTGGCCATGAGTTTCTTTGCCTGTGTGCCTCATGAGCTTAACAATTTGAACGGGCTTTTTTCAAGTCAAAATTGCACATTTTTTTTGGTTATTTTGTTTTGCATTTTTTTTTCTACTTTTATGACATGTCCAAGTAAATGTTAAGCATTTTTATGGAATAAAGATATTTTGACTTTGACTTAGATATATAGTTGCTCGAAGCGCCATAATAAAAGAACTGAACTGAACTGAACTGAACTAGTAAATTAGTACAAAGCAGTAAATTAAAGTTCATTTACTTAAACGCTTAAAAGAGGTTAGCTTTATTAAAATTAACGTACAATATAACAATTTCTTTTCATATTCAAAACATCGCTTATTAAAACCGTATTATGGTCAATAGACCATATTATCTCCAATTAAACAATAATATTATAATTTTTAAATTTGACAAAGCTTGTGTATATCTTCATAAGGTTATTGCACATGATAGTATCTATTAGTAATATTTATGACAAATATTTTGAAGGAAAACAGTTGATAAATTAAACAGTAAAAAAAACAATTTAAATGAATGCTTCTTAAGTTATATGTTTTTCACTAGTATTATAAATTTTAATGGATAACGGATGGCAAAAGAGCAAAAGGACCACCTGATGAGGCGGTGGCTACCTTGACCATCTACAACACCAGAGATGTTCTAGTGCGTTGCCAACCTAGAGGATACCACCCAGATAGAAGGGAGGACAATGCTTGGTAGTCCGCTATATCGGAACTACCAGATTTTGGGGAAGGATAGGTGGGAGGAAAGAGGAAAGAGCCTGAAGCACATGCCATCGAACCGGAACACATCATAAGATATTTGGCGGTTCGTCTTTGACATGATAGTGGTCGCAAGAGCCTTCAGACGGAGGGGACAGACCTCCACCACCAAACAAAAATGAACGTAACTGACAAATATACAGATCAATAAGCTACAGATCTTTCTGGATAATTCCCAAGAGTTATGAAATTCATATTCCTTAACTTAAATCGTTTACTATAAGAACATGAATAACAATTTTATTACTTAAAAACAATTTCTTTAAATAATAGTGATGTAAGAATTGAAACCAGCTTAATTTGTACTTTGCGTGGTTTACGGTGAGTTTGACTCGTACCTTTGTTAGTTTTTGATACTAAATTATATTTTTTATCTGGATTACAAATATTACATAATCGTCTTTGACAGATCTAATAACCTATTTTATATTTTTACTAGATTTCCACTTTAAAAAAAATTCGTTTTGGATAAATTCGATTAATTAACAAGTTGCCGCCTTTGTATAGAATCAACTTGCATAACTTCTATATAAAATAGTTTTTACTAGTTACAACGATTGATATACTGTTTAATTTAGTGTGTTATTTTACTAGGAAATGTAATTTATCCAGTGGCCGTAACTGTATCTTTCATTTCTCTGCCTTTTTAGTTTCAATGGGGGCGCGAAGAGGCACGCCGCCGCCGCCACAAGAGCTGTAAGCACAGATACACTACTTTGTTGCTATCATTATCGAGTTCTTCAACAGCACCTATAAATACAAGATAAAATGTAACAGACAAAATAAGGTTTTAAATTTAGATAATTTAATCTAATAATTTGACATTAATTTTCAGCTTAGAAAATTTATTCAATACAAGCTTCATAACAGGGTGGGTAGAGGGTACTAGAGAATCTAGTCCTAACCTAGCCGAATTGAGGCATTGCGCGCTGAGTAGCGGAACCCAACGTCGCAATTATTAAAATATTAACTATTATATTTGATATTTCATTTCCTGAAGCGGGTATCGAACCCATAACCTGCCGAATTTACAGTTGCACGCTTGTGCCTTTGTGCCCCGGCAAGCCTCAACACAAGTAAAGTGTATTATTTTAAAAATGTATAAAAATTTTGAACATAGTCGAATTCGAACCTGTGTCTTAATCAATTACGCCCGCTAAAGCTCCATATGTTTTAAATGTCGAAATTACAATCCCTCTGTTACAATTTATTTTTGTTGTTTATAATTTTTATATAGTTCTTTTTTTTATGCATAACGAATGACAAACGAGCAGAAGGACCACCTGATGGTAAGTGGTTACCTTCGCCCATAGACATCTACAACACCAGGGATGTTGAAGATGCGTTGCCGACCTAGAGGATACAGATGGAAGGAAGCTACTACATTGTCCCCCAATGTAGTAGTCCGCTATCCAGGAAACCACCACATTTGGGAAAGGTGGGTGGAGAAAGGGAAAAACCTGGCTTGTGCCATCAGACTGGAACACATCATTAGATATTTTTGCAGTTCGTCTTTGGCATCTGAGTGGTCACGCCAGTCACGGAGGATGAACCTCCTACCACCAAACTACTGGGATACCCACCTCTTGCAGGACGCTACCCAGCGGCGGGGGTGTATTCTAACCCCGTTCCCTCACGGGAAAAATATTTTCCTAAAATATTTTTCTTATTTATGTGAATAACACCATAAAACAAATTAAAGCTAGTATATCTTATAATTAAAAGACATAAATAGATGTAGGTATATCGTAAAATTCGTGTTTCGATTTCTCGTAATAGAATTATTCTATTCAAGTTCAACGTTTCGTTAACTTTGCAACTTTCGTTAAAAATATTTATATTAGGACTATTTAATCAGTAACTAATTACAGTCGACCCATATATGCACTTCGACACTTTATTCAAGTATAGAACTGTAAAGTCCGAAAATGCACAACGCGGCATCTTCATCCATTCATATACTTGTTACCATACTTCCACACAAGTGTCAACAAATGCTAGAAAAGTCAAAGTCAAAGTCAAATAATTTTATTCAAAATAAGAAGTTACAAGCTTCATTTTTTGAACGTCAAATAATTTACCACCGGTTCACTAAATTTAATGCCTCAGACCTGAGAAGAACCGGCGCAAGAAACTCAGCGGGACTAATTTTTTTTTTTTTTTTTTTATAAGTATATCCAGTATCTAGATCTTAGAGGCTCCTGCACATGGGTATACACGATAGAGAGCATATAAAATGAGACTCATCATTGCCTATAGGTATTTCCGATGTACACATGGACTCCAATTTAATATTTAGAAAGGAATTAAATGAATTAGCAAATACTTCATATCCATGTAGTTAGTTCACTGATATTATAAGTCCGAAAGTTTTTTTGAGCACCGGACGTTTGTTACTCTTTCACGCTAAAGTAAGGGCTGAAAAATTTACAGGAATATCATATATTACAGTAATATATAATATCATTAATACACTCCCGTTCAAGTATGCAGCCCTACTCCATCTCACCCCTCTTTGTGCCAATGGACCCACAAAAAAAAAATTGTAAAATTTCAAAAGTTAAAAGTGGAGCTGAATCTAACCTTTACTTGTAATGGTGCCTTTGAAATTCCGTTAGCGACTCGTCTTTTCGCTGAGATGTAGAACCTTATATCGAAGCGGAAAATTGGTGAATGTTGGGCGCAACCCATACTTTCTTTGAGGGGGTGTGGCACCAGAAATGGAATATAAACCACAATTACTAAAGCTTGGTTCATATGTATTTCGGTTTGCGTAATATGACGATAAGAGTCGTCAAAAATTCTAGGTGTAGCTTCACATTTTTTTTTGAAAACAGCTTCCAACCACATGAAATTAAGAACCAGTTTCACGTTCACATATAACTCATTATATTCAAATCTGAGCTACATATGAGTACCCAGGTAACAAGCCTGGTGGTGATCCACTGCAAAGCAAAGAATCCAAAACAGCTGTGGACCTTAGTGCTGTTGATATACCTAAAAATATATTTAAAAATATATATTAGATTATTTAGATAATAATTATTTTTAATAGTGAAAAGAACAATTTTTTTTTTTTTTTTATGGATACCGATGCTAGCAAACGAGCAGAAGGACCGCTCCGATGGTAAGTGGTTACTTCGCTCATGAACATCTACAAACACAAGAGATAACAGAAAAAGTACAACTCCAGAGGATACAGATGGAAAGCGCGGAGGATAATGTAGTAGTCCGCCATCGGAACCACCACATTTTGGAAAAGGATGGGGTGGAAAAGGAAAACCTGGTTTACATGCCATCGAACCGGAACACATCATAAGATATTTGGCGTTCGTCTTGACATGATAGTGGCTGCATGTTTTTTATTTTATATTTCTGAACCTCCTACCACCAAACAAAAATTAGCCATATCTCACCAGTATATTATACATAAATCGTGTGGTATAATCATGTAAACATTTCTTTCTATTATAGTATATGTTATTTGCCACTTACTGCGCCGGGTGGGAACACACTCTTTTAAAAAAATTGAGAAATTTATGTATGAAATACATATTTCTCTACACTTATTTGTTATTTATAATGATTTACTAATCATACCACCATCACCTCTATTTTAGGTGGTAGGAGGCTCCATCCTCCGACTGGCCTCGCTAAGTGACCACTATCATGTCAAAACACGAACCGCCAAATATCTAATGATGTGTTCCGGTTCGATGGCATGTAAGCCAGATTTTCCTTCTCCCATCTCTCCTGCCATGGTGCACCCCAGTGACATGACTTCATCCTCCTCATCATATATCTCCAATGAGATGATGCAAATCATCTGCGTGCCAGCCCAAATACGCGCCCAGTGGGCTTAACCACTTTACGCCAAATGAAACCTTCTGCTAGTTTTGTGGGTAAGCCAGTCCAGCAAGTGGTCACATTATTGAAAAAAAAAAAAAAAAAAAAAAAAATACTGCTTAACATTTTACTGCGTGATCCATAATTTGGATATTCTTTTTTTATATGATAGCTGCTCTTTATGAAATGGGACTACCATATAAATTCAGTTAAGATCTGACAATTGGTGTTTGAAATATTCGTATAAATAATTTTAGGTCAAAAAGAAAAATCGTTACCTCAGGTGTGTACACATAAGCTGCTTGGAACAGTCCTGCGATGATACCACGAGCCACGAACAGTACGCACGTAAGGAACGTACGGCTGGAAAAATATGTTATATTGAGTTTATAAGAGGCCATTGTGTCCACAGTGGGAGTATCTGACTGGAAAATTGATTGGTTGTGGGTCCGATTCCTACTCGGGGGTCAACATTATATTAAAATTATTTTCATTTACCAGCTCAATGCCCAATGTGTTGAATTCAGATGGGAAGCAGAGAACCATTTCGTATAGAATATAATAGGTTCAAATCTCGTAACATTTTTGTTATTATGTATTATAAAATAGTGAAATAGTGAAAAGATCTTCGTTTCTTGTCTTACTTTAAAATTTATAAAATAAAATTTAGGGGGGAAAAAGACCTGTTACATTCTGTCATTATTCTAAATAAATCAAACATGAAGATAAAATTAAAATTATTATGAAATGATAATTTTTTTTTTTAACTTCACTTAGTATCCCGCATATAGCAGGGTAGGCAGAGGGAACCCGACAACCTAGTGTTAAGACACTCCGTTCTCTTTCAACAAATCCGTTCCCAACTTTCCGCCAGATTGAGGCATTGCGTGTTGAGTGGCGAAACTCAACGCCGCGCTTTGCCTTGTTACCAAACCCAAGAAATGAAAATACTAAATTTTACATTTCCTGGAGTGGGAATCGAACCCACAACCTGTCGCGTTTACATTCGCACGCTTGTGCCTCTGCGCCATGACAGGATGATAAATAATTAGATAATAAATTAATCAGATTTATATTTGCAAATAATAATGGTTACTTTAAATATTTGCTTCATACTTACTTTGTATTATATACCAAAGCGCATACACAAACTGCGAAAATAACAAATTGTGACGCCATAGTCTTTTTTCGACCAAATTTTTCTATTACAAATATTGTTGCAAAAATACCTGAAAGATAAAATATTAGTATCAATATGCTAAATAATGATAATTAATAAATATTTATTAAAGTAATGAATCATAATTCAAATAAAACCAACAATTTCATTATAATCTATAAATATTCTGAATACATATTTACACTCAATTTTATATTTTTTTTTTTTTTTATGGATAACGGATGGCAAACGAGCAGAAGGACCACCTGATGGTAAGTGGTTACCTTCGCCCATGAACATCTACAACACCAGAGATGTTGTAGATGCGTTGCCAACCTAGAGGATAGAGACGGAAGGGGAGGATAATGTAGTAGTCCGCTATCGGAACCACCACATTTTTGGGAAAGGATGGGTGGGAAAGGGGAAAACCTGGCTTACATGCCATCGAACCGGAACACATCATAAGATATTTGGCGGTCGTCTTTGACATGATAGTGGTCGCGAGCCAGACGGAGGACGAACCTCCTACCACCAAAAATAACTAAGTCACGAAAATCTGTATTTCGTAGCAGAATTTGTTTTGAACATACTTGAATTTGTAGTATGCTGTTTGAAATTTTTAATGAATAAGAGATGTTGACCGTTTTTAAATAAAAAAAAATTATATATTTTTTTTATAAGTTATTAGTTAAAAAAACATAATAATTTAAATTTAAAATATCCTTTATTCAAAAAGTGTTAATTTATCTATGTTAGCACGCTAATTTATGCTGAGAATAACCGCTAAGAAACTCATTGATTGCTCTTTTCAAATATGATAGAGCTGCAATTTTAATATATGCATAAAATTCATATGATTTTACTTCCACGCATTTTTATCGCTTAAATATTTTTAAACAGGGTGATATTTCACTCTGTCCAAAAACTTGTAGCATTACTTTTCGTTTCCTTAAAGTCTTATCTACTAATTGTTCTTATAGTTGAAATTTTATTATAATCTCGTATAGATTGAGTCACTTTTTCGAGGCGATTACTTGGTGTTACAAGCTTATCTTTAACTCTCGTTTCTATCGTATGCCTGTCACTATTTTTAGCATAACATTCGATTTGTTTTTGGATATATATACAATATATTATAATATTGGCAATTATAGATAGATAGAAATTCTTTATTGCACACAATGACATAGAAGGAACAATACAGATTATTATAAAGATAAGTACAGAACGTGCAAAGACAGTTTTATTGCAGTATTAACAATTTTTAATAGACAAACGAAATAGGGGAGAGTTTAGTCTCATCGGATACCTATACGTTAATGCAAATCGTGAAAAGATACATATATTATTATACACTGCGAAGCAAATATCACCTATTTGTCGCAGTTTTTTAATTGCAAATCAGTTAGAATTGAATTGTTTTACAGTGAGAATTTCACTAGAGACACTAATAACTACCTAAGAAAGTAGTCCATCATGTTTTTCTTTTAATTGATACTCATGTTCCGTCCTCTGACGTCAGGTAATGTAAATTTAATACAGTTAGTTTTTTTTTGCATTTATAATAATAAGCAATAACCAGGCACTATCTCAATTAATCTAGTGCATCGTTCACGAGGCGCGTCGAAGTTTGATTACTAGTTTATTTCATTAATTTAATCGATTTTCCAAAATATTATATTAATAAATATAAAAAAATACTTGGTGTAAATATAAAATATAGTTGTTACCAGGAAATTCAGCCAGAGTAGTCCACAGCAAGTCCATATAGTCAGTGGTCTGCAGCGGGCGGCAGTCGGCCGCGCACGCGCCGCCGCCCTCCGCGTCCGTCTCGAACAGCTCCGTCGTCATCAACACCAGCCCGTAGTAGCAAAATGCACATGACATCCTATTTATAATATCTTCTTAAATTTAAATTCAAAAAAGTTTACGCCATTCGTGGCACACAAAACTGTGACTGTGTGACTGGGCTTATGGGTTCGATTGCTACGTCAGGAAATTAAAATAATAAATGATATTTAGTATTTTCATTTCCTAGATCTGGTAATGAGGCAAAGTGTGGCGTTGAATTCCACCATTCAGCACGCAATGCCTCAATTCGACGGAAAGTGGGGAACGGAATTGTTGAAAGAGAACGGAGTGTCTTAACGGTAGATATTCTGGTTCCCTCTGCCCTGTGCACAGGGCATTGCAATGTGCACATGCAATGTGCATGCAGGGTGCAACCTTGCAATGTGCGAGAAACTAAAAAAAGTTTATTATCGTTTTTCCTTTATGTTCCAATAAAATAAGTAATTACAATAAGCTAAAAAAAATAAAAAATCATTTATAAACAAAATTAATATAACAAAACGGTAAACTTCTGTTCATTTCTTTAATCAAAGGCTGAATTATCTATAGACGCAAATAGAAAATCTATGAGTACAAAAAATATTAAAAATGGCAATACAGATATAATAAATAATGAATCATAAAACGTTTGAATATAACAAAGTGCTAATAAATATATAAATTTTGACAATACATGTATGTATTTCGCAATATAGTATTTTCGAAGCAAATTGTTATTTGATGTAAAAACAGAACCTAGAGTTTAATTTGTAACATGTATATTTATTAAAATAAATTATTATTATAATTCCCTAAGCTAACTCGATTTTATGTAAAAAATATATTTTCGATGTTGTTTGTTAAAAAAAAAAAAAAATATTGATAAATTGAAGGAATAACTTTTTCGATCCATTTTTAAAAATTGCCGAGTTGACGAAAGGTATGTTGGCTCTTTGTCATAGACCATAGTCAAAGTTTATATAGGGAGAGAAAGAGGCAGAAATCATTATTTTTTTTATTATAATTCATTAGAAATATGTGATGTGTTACATTTAACTTTAACTAGTGGTATATTTATTTAATAAAATTATACCTATTTTATTTCAGCTGATATCTAAAATATTCAAATCAAAATTTTAATATTTTTTTTTATTTTATTGATAACGGACGGCAAACGAGGCAGAAGGACCACCTGATGGTAAGTGGTTACAACTTCGCCATAGACATCTACAACACCAAGAGATGTTGCAGATGTTTGGTCACAACCTAGAGGATACTGATGGAAGGGGGACAATGTAGTAGTCCACTATCAAGAACCACATTTTGGGAAGGATGGAGTGGGAAAGAAATATAATTTACCAGGTTTAATATTAAATGGTATATCAGTATAATTTTTCAAAAAGTCCGCTTGGCGCTTAAATGCGACTTTTACATACTGCAGCTTAAAGCTAGAGAGCTTGTGGCACTGTTCATTTATAAGCCAAATCTAGCTTTGTTTGAAGCTTTACTTATCATTACCACCCACGGGAGTCTAAATACTTTTAAGGAACGAGCTTCTATGGCATTAATTATAGAAAAATTTATCTTCTTTCACTATATCTAAAAAGTATATTTTTATGTACATATATTTGTTACGATGTTGGCTGCTGCAAAGAGCAAGGTTTCAAAGTCAAAGCTAAAATAAGGGTTTGGCGGTGAAAAGCTGCTAAAGAATCTACTAACATCACAGTTTGAAAAAATGCCCTTGCATTTTTGTGGGCAAAAGTATTATTGGGAACACCCTTTGGACTAAAAGCCCTTTAGGTTTACATAGTAGCACCTATTTTCTTTGTTCGGTGTAACATGACTGAAAGAAACTAAACATGAGGCGGTAAAGGTACTATTGCACAAAGGACCAGGTGCCAGAATAAAAGATATCAAGGAGGCGACTTTGAAGGAAGCTTTGCATTGCATTTGACTTTGCAGAAGTTAGCGGTTTCATTCCCTTCCGGGAAATACTGGAAGTTATTGTTTCATTTGCGGGTTTGTCTTTGAAGCAAAGAAGATGCACAGAGGTTCACCATCACGACACCAGTACTCAGGCTGGCAGAGAACAGGGGCTGAGATGTTGAAAGGGAAGAAAATGGAACCATCTATTAACTTTTTAGTTCATCTGGATTTCACCTCTACCACCTTATGGTTGAGCGCTGGGGAGTTAAAGGGTTACGGGAATATTGTTATTAACTGAGCGTAATAAATTCTTCTGTTTCTTTTTAAATACTTACTGGAAGGCTACCTGGATCTTCAAGCCTATCTACGAAAAGGCGTTCTTTAGTTTCAAAAGATCTGAAGGATGCTCATAACTTGATGATGGATGAAAGAGGATACTTTTCAAGGGTTTTGATTCTATAAATTTTCAATCTCTATAAAATCTTCTGATAAAGTACTGTTTACTTTATTGTAGAGATTCTTATTGGGCTTGTTTATCTGGGACCAGGCTGCCCTTTTGCTTTGCTGTTATCTGCTTTGGAGGCGCTCTGGTGGCCACTTTGGGAGCAGCTGGGGCCACCTCTAATGGAACATTTTTATATTTAAGAAATATATCATGAGTACTTTATTTAAACTTAACTAAACTCTTTAATGTACACAGCTCCATCTTATTTTCAGTTTGGTTTCTTTATTTTTTGTAAACTTGGGTTTGTAAAGCAAGGCTGGACTTTGAGTATTAGTGACCACCCTTGCTTCATGGTGACATCTTAGCACTCGAGGGTCTTATTACATGGAGTAGATTCTCAACTAGAGATTACTGGGTGAAGGGAGACCAATATGAAAATGGTCTAAACATATCAGGATATTTTCACACATTGGGAAAGATCGTTGGGAGGGAGGAAGAGTACTCACGAGCCTCTCATGCATCAGGAGAACCCAGGGCTTGCCTCAGCCCAGGATTATTTGGCGGTTCTAGTCTGACCTGATGATGATCAGTGAGGCACTTTTGGGGAGGACGAGCTCACTCTACCACCCTAACTGTGATTCTGAAGATTCTCAGCAAAGATTTAGGCATGTTAATGTTGCTGCGAGTTTTGTTTTATTCACTTCATTAATATTGGAAAGACGTTGAGTATTAACTGAGGTTACGGACCAGCTTTGTTATTGCAAGCTTTCAATATTGCATGACACAGCGAATTTTACTTTGATCTTGTTTGTGAAGCCCTTCTTGAAGACTCCAAAAGTATACTCAGCCGGTTTGCCAGGGAAAGGGATTCAAAACCTGGAAAATAACTTAATGTAAGAGCTTACTTTGGCTTGTGAGACTGCATCGAACGGTAAGCGCAGATGATTTGCGGAGGTTCTACATTACCTCGCGCGGGGAATGATTATATAAAATTGTTTTTTGAGAACTTTCTCATTTTACAAACTTTCAGGCCATTATTATTTAGAGATGCTATCTATCCAGGTAGTAGCTACTATTACTTTGTGTTTTATAAGGCTCACGACTCTTTTTGCAGTAAGAGTGGTTCTTATGTTGCTCACTTTCAACAATCAATACTATTACTCAACCAAGCATCAGCTCATTACCATTTACTATAAAAATGGCCAGGACCATATGATGTAATTCTGTCTTAGCTCAATTGAGTAAAAGTGATCTCAGCACTGGTTCATTTAACTCAAAGGCATTTTAAATATTTAATCTTTATTTGTTTAGAAGTTATTTTTGAGTGTATTTAAGGGTTAGTCAGATTCTGCTGTTTGTTAAAATATCTTTTCTTTGGTACTATGAGAACTTTCAATCTAGCGGCATCTAGTGTGAAGCCGATGAGGGTATGCAGCTACCAGCCAGTGGAGCTTCCAGGGAGTAAACGACACCAGCGCGCAAACTTTTTAAGCTTACTGGCTTGAAGACTTACCCAGATCATAATAAAATAACTTCCTGTTAAAAAATTTAAAAATAAAAACAGAGTTGATTTACTGAGACTAGCTTTATTCATATAACTACAGACCAGACTTACCATTTTTGCCTCAGTCCTTTTAAAAACTGACTAGATTCAAAATCACTGAAAGTGTTTTCCAGAGTACATTTCGAAATACAAGTATCTTCTCTGTAACCTAAAACCCTTTGATTATTGGCTTGCTACTTCCAGTTATATATATATATTCTTCAAGATTTCATACTTCTCCTGAAATATATATTTTGTGGTATACCTACTTTAGTATATAGTGACACATTTTGGCACAAGCCAAAGATATGAAAAATATTAGGACGAAATCTTGAAGGATTACCGGTATATGTTCTTATACAACCACTTCAATAATCTTGTATGCTTATTATGACTAAAATTTATATGATTTTAAATATTTTTCTCATCCTAAGCGTGTAAAGAATTCTTTAAATAATTTTAAACTAATACATATACACATGTTCAAACTGTATGTAAGTTACAAATCATGAGTTTTAAAAACTTTATTTATGTATAATAGTAATTCTTCAAGATTTCATCTTTTTCTGATCATATGGCCCAAAATTTTTGACTTTTGGCATAATAAAATGTGTTCCTATGAATGTACATGTACCACAAAACATATATTTGACGGGATCTCAAATAGATATTCATAATTTAAAATTCTATAGTGCATATGTGTAAGGTAAATTCATAAATATGACAGCTTATGGTTTTGAATTATCTACAGATATTATAAAAAAATTATGGGAATTAAACAGGTTCATTTATACTCACATCTAACAAGACTACACACTTAGCTCTCTGTTTTGTAGGTAGAAATTCAGCATATAATGTGACACTGAAAAAAAAATGTTTTTAAAAAAATAAAAAATATATATATTTTTAAATAAATTAAAAATATTACAGCTAATATTTAAATTAATCATTTTAATGTACTTACGATTGCGGTACACATCCTATAGCAAACCCGACCAGCCCTCTCAAAAAGAGTAACCAGAGAAAATTAGGAGCTATAGCACTTAATAGGCCATAGTAGAAAAGCAGGACTCCACACATACTCAGTGCCTGTAATCCATAAGACCTAAATATTACTATCGGCAGTTATAAGATAATTGTTACACCATTTTGCAAGAAATAAGTAAAGAAAAATATATATTATTTTCATAATAGACACAATAGTGAATTTATTAAAAATTTTTATATAATTCAAATGAACACTTACAGTTTTTCTTCCATAACGATCACTTAAGTTACCCCAAAATGTTGAACTGAGCATCATGCCCATAAATACTACTGTTGTAGTTAAAGCTTGTTGGTATCTGTAAATATAATTTGATGAAATATAATGAAAAATTAAATATAATTCTATTATTTCTTATAAAATATATAAAAAGTGTTGAAGCCTTTTATTACGTGACTATATTAAATAAGTACAAGTACAAACATTTGCATACTTGCTAATATTCCATTCACAATGTAATGCTGGAGACAAAATGCTTAGTATAGTCATTTCCATTGAATCAGCCATCCAACAAAGTCCAGTATAGAGAGATAATTTCACTTGAAACCATCCGAAACCTAAGGCATTGACTGCTTGTGTAACAGTAAATGTATCTAAAAAAAATTTACATTTTAGTAAAATTAAGAAGCATACAAAATAACATAATAAAAATGCTGAATATAAGTGTTATTTTAAAAGAATATATATATTTTCTTTTTTATATAAAAATGCTTAACTTAGTAATAAACAAATTTAATACAGACCGTCTGGTACTACGGAAACTGAGGCCATTTCAATTTCCTGTGGCGGAGGCATGGGTGGTACTGCTTGACGTACATCTCCCACATTTTCATCTAGATCCTGGTATCCTTTAGCTCTTCGCATATTTAGATAAATCGGTGTAGTTTTTACTGACGTGGAATGTAAGATTAGAATAACGGGAATTTCTATTTACTGTTACTAACTTTTTTTTATAAGGTTACAAAATAGTAAAAAACCTACACCTAATTTGTAAAAACAAGTAAATATTAAACATTACTAATAAAATAAAAATAAGAAAATTACATTACAATGTTTTATTTTGAAAACTCAAATTGTTATGACATCTTCTATTTGACAGATGACAGATTTGCAGGCATTGTAGATTACGATTTTCTGCTAAAAAGCTGAAATGGTATGATGAAAAAAAAATTGTATTATATTAACCGCCATCATTGTTTTTTATTTTGTTCCTAGTGGTATAAGATTTTATTTTTATATTTTATTATAAAAAAATGCATTTTTTGTCTATTGATTTGAGCATATAGGCATATTTAAATCTCACGACATCTATAGCCTTATTACCTATAAGCTATAACTGGCGTTTACACCACACTACTTCTAGTGTCTTATTCT
Source organism: Philaethria dido (assembly GCA_033558755.1). NCBI lineage: Eukaryota > Metazoa > Arthropoda > Insecta > Lepidoptera > Nymphalidae > Philaethria > Philaethria dido. The sequence goes on along the minus strand of JAKGSA010000090.1, from coordinate 38,211 downwards.
AAACTTTAAATACAAATGGGATGTTCTGTATATATAGGATTACACTTTTATCCATTGAATAAAAGCCGACTAGAAATATTCATAACTATGAATAGGTATTTATTTTATTTTTATTACATGTTATTATTCTACACTACATGTAGCGCCTAGTCATACAAGGCAATCGGTCTTTTCCTATCACTCCAAGTAGGGTCATCCCTACACTAGAAGTAATGTGAGTAGTCGCCGCTTGTGTAGGGTTCATTTTTATGTGAGCAAGATCCATTTGGCAAGCCTTTCGGCCTACGAAAGAAAATAAATTTTATAAAACGTAAAGTTTGAAATCATGCACAGTAAACAAAATCTGTAGAATTTCAATTTCATTTATTAAAAAAATAAATAGAAAGATATTTTTTTTACTGCAGTACTGTATAATAGCAGATTCGTAGTTCTAGTTTGGCTATATTTGTTCAGTTCACTTCTTTAAGTGCTAGTTGAGCACAAATCGACCGTTATATTTGACCAGAAGACAAAAACTAAAAGTTAATGTCACATGTACTCTTGAGATAATTTTAAATAGAACAGGAAATTTTCAGATTCTCTTGCGTGTTCACAGTTTTAAATCATGCCTAAGCCTCCGGGGAGGGAGGCTACTTGGATCGGGAGGTCGTGGGCGGTTGCCCACGTCGCCCACGACTTGCGCCGCCTTTGAAAATTATAATATAATAGGTAACTACTACGTCGCCCTCACAGAATAAAATATCGAAAAAAAAAAAAAAAAATTTTACAGGTGAAAAATAAAAAGTTTCAATCAGTAATTTTGTTAATACTGGACTTATATTGGTAAATTATACATCAAAGGACAGGTGTTCCTTTATGTGAATTTTAGAGAATAAGTAGTAATTTGTATTTTATAATATTGAAGGAGTATTTTTAAGCAATAATACAAAGAAGTTTGGATTGAGAATTTCAGTATTCCCATTAATTGTAATAATATTCGTGTCAAGAATTATTAGCCCAGAATTAGAAATATAATCATATCTTTTTCATTTTTTTTCTAAATATTATTACAATAATATTCTATCACATGTTTTTTTCTTTGTGTATTTGCTATAGTTTTGTGTTTATAGTAGAATTCATAATGAGATCTTTGTGGGTATTTTACATAATTGTTTTATGCACTGCCTAAAATCTGTAAAAATCTTTATTTTTAGGCGAGGTGTATATTGATGTTAATAAATAAAAAATATATATAATATATAAATTACCTATTTGTTGCTCAAAATTATACATTAACAAGGATTTATTTAAATAAATTATATTGACGATAAAGTTCTAGAAAATTTGTTAAGCTTCTTACATTTTTGACTAAAGTTAACAAACACTGGTAAGTCCGTACGTGGGCGTCTTGTCTTGTGAAATTGCCTTTTTGTTAAAAGGTTAAAGGTTAAATGTATTCTTTGCTCACAATATTGCAAATATTTATAATTTTTTTAAATAAACAGGTCCACAGATACTAGATATACATACATAGCTTCACGCTGTAGGGATACAGCGTGAAGCATACTCGTATAGGCAGAGGGAACCTAGTGTTAAGACACTCTGCATTTTCCGCCAAATTGAGGCATTGCGTGCTGAGTGGCGGAACTAAACGGCGCGCCTTGTTACCAAACCCAGGAAATGAAGAATTCCATTGCCTGGAGTGGGAATCGAACCCACAACCTGTCGCGTTTCCAGTCGCACGCTTGTGCCTCTGAGCCACGACAGGCGTTACACAGGCACTTATTATTTTTTAGCGACGTCATAAATGTGAATATTTATAATGTTAATTTGTAAAGAAAAGTGTAAGTATAAGACAAAGATATTTTAAAAAAAAAATTCAATAACTTATTTAGGAAAAATATTTAGCTACGTACCGGGAGCCGTTACTAGCTTTATTTAACTACGTACTTACTTTATGTAGGCACGATTACTTGCTACGATTTACCTAAATGTAATATGGATAATATGATTAGGTATACAAATTTTAAGCATTGGTATGAGTATAGAAGCAATATCTTAGGTATAAACTACTTGTCGCGGGAATGAAAACGGGAATGACTTTATTATATTTCTTGTTTGAAGATACGTATAAAAAATATTTTAGTGCTAGACATGTTAGAAACGAGTATACCAATATACGAGTGTACCAGAATGGCGTCAAACAGGGAGAAATGGTGTAAAATCGTACTGAGAGCTGTACCTGTCTCCTCGGGGTATACATGTTGACCACGACCACTCTGCCAAGAGTGATACGAAGAAGAAGAGAAGAGATGTTAGAAACATGTACCTATGTACCATTGTATAACTACCTATCTCTGTCGATTTCTCAACGAAAATATTTCCTTTAATGACAAGGTGATATTGTTTTATTTTATATAGGTTCTATTCTAACAAGAGCAGGCATATTAAGGAATTCTCAGTACTGGTTGGCTTTCAGCTACGTAAGAAATTAAAACGAAAATATAAATCTTTATTCAAATAGGCTATTTATTACAAGCTCTTTCGAATCGACAATTTTTATAAAGATGTCAATATTGTTAATTCTCGAGAAAGATACCACTTACTTCTAAGGCAAATATAGCCTTCAGAGTCCAAGTTGAGAAGAACCAGCGTGTAATTTTTCTTAATTAAAAATTTAGTTTACAACCATGATTATCCTCCCGAAGGAATATAAGCATCAGCATTTAATTTCACATATTAATATATACCTATGTGCATAGTATTTTGGGACAGAATAATATACGTTTCGCAATATTTTTGTTTTCTAGAATTATCATCAGTTCATTTTCTGCACGAATTTGGAAGGTAGCACTAGGAGCATTATTTTAAAATATGGTTAGGTAGAGAGAGAAACGCGCCTATGCCTATGCCTATTTGAAAGGGGCCCCTTAAAGCTACATTTGGGTCGTAAGTCCCAGACGTTTTCCAAACTCCTTTATCAGCAACACGAACACGCCCGGTAACAGCGCGGTGAATCCATGGATTACTAAGGAATTTCTCCCCCTTTTTATTTCTTCTAGATTTTGCCTAAATGCATACTTTTAAAAATATCTTGGGGAAAATATTGATGCTTTTGAGGATGTTTGGATCATAATTTCATTGCTTTATATCATATACTCCTACTCATAATTTGTTTCCGTTACGGTATATCCCTACGGGAGCCCAGTCACTACATTTCGTTTTAAAAAAAATATATAATGTTTTCAATTTAAACATCATGTCAACTTAATTTGAAGGTAAACTAAACACTTTTATCATTATAACACTTATTTGAACTTTCTCCACTAATGTCTATTTTAGTTTAGATATATTTTTTTTAAGTTATTTCTAAATGTATTTAATGAATTAGTAGTGACTAGCCTAAACGATTTTTGTTTCAGTGATCACCGGACTTAAATTATTTATTATACATATATTGGACCTCAACTTTAGTTACGAAAGACGTTCGAAGAATACAGGTTGCTGAATTATATCCAACATAAATAGGTATATTAAGTAGGTATATTTGTCAAATTAAATGATTTCCCACAAATCATATTTAGGTATTTTATATATGTTTGTTGTCCATATTTTGTTGATATACTTTAGTACTGTAATTGCTAGTAAAAACGCTTGTGAGGGGGGCGTTAATAACCGCGACACAGTATTACACTACTGCGGTTATTATCGTGCAGTGTTTCTGATGTAGTTCATAATAAATAGTAAATAAATAAATAAATAAATAAATAAATAAATAAATAAATTAATAATTAGTTGTTAGTTGTTATGTATGACATATTAATATATATTAATATACGGCATAGTAATTATGAAACATATATTATGCTTAAAAAGGAAACATGACAGCTTTAAATTGACGTTTTTACTATTGTATATCATTTGGTAATTTGAATTGCTTAATTACACGATTTCTAATATAAACAAAAAAAAAAAAACAGAATTTAATTTTGTATGAACTCTGCGTAAATTAACAATGAGCACTTAAAAAATGTTATCCTTTGTTTATTTTATTTATCGAGTATTTTTCAATTTATATTCTTAAACTTAAGAACATTTTCATCCAAGAATTACTTTAAAGAAAGACACTTGTAGGTAACGTTAATTTTATAAATGTCAAAAATATGTATTATTCACATCTGGCCAGTACCATTAAAAAAGTAGGTAACTGAAATAATAATTGAGTGACACGCATAAATAAAACACTTGTTGTATTGAATATATTTTTATTTTTCTGCTTCGTAGGATACAATCATATAATCATTTTCTAATAGTTTTAATTGTATCCATTCTTGGTTACACATAATCAATTTAAGTTCAACTAAAAATACACTAATACATTTCCTACAAAATATATTATACGGATAGTTGTGTATGTAAAGTGATATTTTGAGCCAAAAATACACAAAAGACATCTAAACATTAGGCTTGTCTCCATATTACTAGTTATCTTAAGGCATTACTCTATACGAAAAATAATAATTACAAATATAATTAGTATAAAACAATTTCAACAGTGGATTAAAGAAGGGATTAATTTACAATTACACCATTTATTTTAATAACGTAGGTTAGTAATACTTTACAGATCACGCTTATACATGTACTATTATATAATTACAAACTAAAGTTTAGGATTTGAAGATTTCATTTAGAATACCATTATACCATACATAAGGAAACCTAATTTGACATTATTATAAACAGATATGTACTTTGGAAAGATAAGTTTTAATTAGTTTAGGATGAATGCATATAAATCATTATGAAAGCTGAAATTGAGAGTGATTATAATGGAAAAAAATATATTTAAGAAGACGTCTGGTATGTTTTGCGTAAGAAATTTGGCTGCGTGTGACATATATCAAAAACTATAATAAGTGTATTATTAACAAAGGTCTCTTAGACCATCTGTCATATAAACATTAGTTAAGAAGCTGTAAAGCTAATATATCACCTGATCCTCTGCTTTTCGAGAGAATCATTCATTCCTAAATACAGTTATAAAAGTATACTATACTTTCGTTTTGCTATGCAAAAAGATTAAAGGTATTATCTGCTTAGACCGTAGAATTAAACTTAAAAAAAAATAATAGCACCCGAGAAAGATATATATTATAATTTATAAAAGATAAGTACAAAATTTATACTCAGTTATTAGAAAATATAGAATCACATATTTTTAACACAGAAATATTTTAAGACATACATATTATGTTAAAGAGCAGATATTACTCGTCACTTTTCTATTCAGGTATAGTCTAATACGTATACGATATTTTTTTCAAACTTCTTTCATTTTATATAAGGGGTTGTATAGAAATGGACGCGATTATTTTACTTGAATAAATAAATTATTTACATAAAAAGCTTAGCGAAGAAAATATTAAGTCTTAAAATTGTCGATGAATCATAGTAATATAATGAAAATCATGTCAAATAAATTAATTAATGCATTAATTTCTATCTAAGTCTTAGAAGGACGATATCTAATATTTACAATTGCACGATTATCCGCGCGACAAAGTAGCTGCCAAATGAAGGGAACCTTTATAAGATTCTTTTGAAAAAACTACCATCCTCGTAATATTCAATAACAACCCTCCTCTATATTTTGATTATAGTCACATTTTGTACGTTTAATTACAATCTACTACTTTATCAAATCTAGTAAAGAATCGAAAAAATTTTACATACACATTAAATTCAATTTTATATCTGAAGAATTTAATCTGTAATTATTTAACATCTTTTAAATTAAGACTTTACCTAAATGAAATTATGACGTATGACATTTTGTTTAATCCAGCAATTGTTATGTGATCAATGTAGATAAAAAGTTAGAATAATATTTTTTTTATATTTTGATTGCCTGTTTCTCATTAAGATGATCAGGTCGTGGTTGCCGTTATATTTACTATACTAAAATAATACTCAGTCTCATATTAGTTGGCGGTAATCGGATGCGTCTGTTTAAGTTGCAATGCGATGTTTAAGTCCTCGAAGTTCGACCACCAGATCAGAATCAGCAGCTACGTAACGTTTATCAATTCTTCGCTCCTTTAAAACTTCCTGTAAATAAAAAATAAAATTTAATTCTTGTATAAAATTTCATTCATGCAGTATTCTAACTAGGTTAGCTTGAAAGACCATTTTAGCTGATATTGGTTCCCCTCATCCCGCCCTACTGCGATTGACCCGGCCTCAGAGCGCGTGTCACCCACCACCCCCCAACCCGGCCAAGTTATTTTTAGACTTCGGGGTTTCACGATCTATACTTTCATATATACATTCAACTTTACTCTATAGAGATATATTAAACAATTCATCATAAAACTTACTTTATTTTCGTTTTTTAGTAATTGGGTAATAGTCCTGTAGAATGGGGAGCTCCTTTTGTCTTGAAAAGACTGATGATTTAAATGATTGTGAGTGATTTGAGCAGGTCGTGGCATTACAACTTCTTTTTGACCATCTTTTGCTGGCTCTGTGCTGACTTCAGGGGCTACTGTAGTCAAACTTCGTTTGTTGCCATTCCAGTTTATAAAAGAATCAGCATCGGCATCGTCATCTACATACTCGTCATCGTCATTGTCATCTTCAATTCTAGGAACAGTTTTTGGTACATGATAAAAAGGCTTGCCAGCTAAAGCTTTTAACTCTCTCACATCTTCGTCTTCGTTTTCTTTTTCCTCGTAATCAATATTTGAAAAAGCTGCACGGGCGTTTTCACGACGCCTCTGTGCATCTTGAGCCATTTGAGTAAGAATTAAATTATCTAGAAAAGCGGCGTTAACATCATCTATATTATTAGATCTCCACCGCGGAGATGACTCGCTTTCATACCACGTTTCTTGACCAATAGGTAGTGCAGCTAATCGTTCTTCTTGCCGTTTTGGCGCTTCATTTGCAAAATGACCATAAGGGTCATAAAAATAAGTATAAGGAACTTGACCGTATACTTCAGGTACGTTAAGGGCTGGGGCATCATAGTAGTACTGAACCTTAGGGGCATAGTAATAATCGTCATCGGGATACTCTCGTGGTGTTTGAGCATATACAGGCCATCCTTGCAAGGGATACGTTTTAGCTTCTGCTAGTAAGTAGCACAAAAAAATCACCCACATCCTAAAAAAAATTAAGTTACATCAAAATATGAAATATTTAATTGTAATATGTGTTTAAAATATTTGCATTATGAGATATTTCAATAAGCTTACAATTAAATACAAAGTTTAAATTATGTTAGATTTAAATATTGGGGACATTTTAAAATGTTTTTTTTTATTTATCTATAAATACATGAAACGTTTGTTAAGTACTATACGTTATGATAATCTATGTAAGTAATTATAAATATTACCTGAGTCCTGTAATTGTGTTACACATTTTACACTGAGATCCGTCGCATAAGAGGTTTAGAACACAACTATGACGACAGGGCGGGCCGCCGAGCTTTATAAGCTAGTCGCCCACGCGCCGCCCACGTTCTCAATGAACCACCCTGCGTGCACCCTACGGGCGGGGGGTGGCAAGCCTGTTCTCCATCCCATGCCACTCAGCTATCGATCGAATCCACAGATTATTCATCTGACTATACAGCACTACTTCTTTGCTTACGTCAATTAAAATTTTGTAAATGAATGTAATATCTTAAAATAAAAATTTTAAACTATTCCTTTCTACTGCTAAAGATTTACGAGTACTCGTATATTTAATATATTTTTTATCATTTTATGATAACATTTAAAAAAGGTAAAGAGTTATTACTATTATAGTTAAATTTATAATGAGAATAATGTTAATATCATAAAAAATATTGATTGACCATATCGGTCAAATAAAAAAAAATCGTTTGATCTGTTATTTTTCCATTCTTTCAATGATATATATTGTATATTATAAAGCAGGAAAAAATTTATGAGGCGTAGTGAAATGAAGATGAAGAGTACTTGTATAATACTAAAAATATATAATTATTTATGTAGAGGAAAATAGTTAGGCTTATTCGATTCAAAAGATCATATTGTGAAAATATAAATACTCTTTCTATACCAATTAATAAATATAATATTTTATTAAAATTATAGTATATTCATAAGCAATAATTCTTATCTAATAATTCTTTACGCACTAATGATTCATGGAAAATTTTATAACATCGCCCTTATTAGAATGTATGCAAATGGTTTATGTCGTGGAATTTTTCGCTGAAATTTGATACAGAATGTTTTATACATATGTAGATTCTAGGTATTTAATTAAAGTTCGAACGAAATATAATCATCTAGGTCGTAATAAATTCATAACGGTTTCTATAAGACTAGATAATAATTATCACATTGTTAGTGGATATTATAACAGGCACAATATATTATTAACAGATAAGGTATCACACGGCTTATTTTGGCAGGACCGTTAATTATGTTTCTAAATATAAAAAGCAAATGTACAACTTTATTAAGAAAAGTGTAAGTTTCTTATGTAACAAAGAAATTTGCTTTTAATTATATAAATGAATATGGATTTTTATTATTTTGTTTCAGTTTATGAAGACAAAAACTCTTATATTATATCGATATTTACATGAAAAAGACAAATAGAGTGCTATTTATTACTTTAACTATTAAATTAAGCTAACCACAATATGCTAAAATATTATAGATTTTCAAATATTTAAATATTTATTTATTCTAAGTCATGGGCGTGAAGAATTATGGCTTTTTATAGATAAAAAGTCATATTTTTTTGTAACCTACAAAGTTATTTCCTGCAAAGGCGGAAGGTAATCACATCGAGACACTTTTCGTCTCTCTGCTCGAAATCGAGACATTATATGTTAAGAGGCGAAATCCTACGTCTGGCTTTTTCTGATCAGAGCCGGCAAATGAAACTAATTTAAAAATATTTTTTTTTATTTTCTCGAGTAGGGATCATATCCATAACCAACACATGTTGTGTGTAAACACAATATATGTTGGTAAAGTAAATCAACAACATTGTGTTGTTACTAATAACAACACAATGTTGTTGATTTACTTTAATAATTATAATTAGTTCACTAATATAAAATACTCTAGATTAATTCAGTTTTAATATCTTATTCTAATCTACTACGCAATGATGTATACAACAAAGCGTTGTATTTGTTAAAAGGAAGAATGTTATTAAGTTTATGAAGAAAAAAAATTATGATACTAAAATCAAAGATTTGTTTATTTTTTATAATCCTCTATTTTAAATACATGACTAATGTACACTTTTTTAGTATTTGTTCTATGCCACTAACTGGGAGGGGTATGATTGATATAAGAAAATAATAATTTTTTTTAGCTTCGTTTTTATGTGAAAATTCAACAGTGATTTTATTACAATAAAAGTACGTCAAATTTATCATAGAAAATATATTTTTTAAAATTTGGTATTATATACATATAAGTATAAAAATGTAATATATTGATGAATATTAATTTCTTATTTTTAGTTGTGAATTACATTAGTAGGTAACAAGAACTTAAGAATTCGAGAAAATGAAAGAACAACATTTTGATTAAGACTGAACAAAATAGCTTGCTTACATTTGCTCTCTATATCGAGCGCACTTTACACGGGACAGATAAATGGGGTAGGTCGGGAGAGTAAAACCATTACAGTGCAGTGGAAATGCATCGTCAAATTCGGTAGCGGAAGTCACAAATATGAGGTGAATGACCGTTTGGCGCCTTTGTGTCGTCGCTGCAAGTCAATATCTAGCACGATTGATACCTGTAATACGTCCAAGTACTATTTTCATGTAAAAATATGAACCTAATTTTACCATAGATTTATATATAAGTATAGAATTATTAATATACAAAAATATTTATGACATCTGATATTGTGCAATGTCAAATTTAAGTTAACAGCAACAGTATAAAGAAATGCTAGCTATAATATTTCTATATATGTATAAGCTATTATATTATGTATGTAGGTGGGCTTAGGAATATATATTTACTTGTTTTATTTGTTATTTTGCACTGTATCATACCCACCAGTAGCCCGAATTCACTCAACGTAGACTTATTATGTTACAGTAATCTTTATTTTCTTGGAATAGTATACAATTCCCATGTTTCATACATTTCCGGTAACGGCTATTACAGAATGAAAAAAATATTTTAACAATTGTGAAAGAATATAAAGCATAATATATTACGATATTATAATTTATTTATATTATTTATTACAGAAATTTTACAGTTATGAATATGTACAGGTAAAAAAACTGAAGTATTAGTTATTTACTTAGAAGAAATTTAGGGCTAAATTCCAAATTTCTATTATAATACTTCATATAAATAACAATACTGATTATAAAAATAGTAACAGTGTTTTGTTGGTATATTAATGGTATGCATGCATACAGCCATACATACGAGTACATACATACATACATACATACACATGCATACAGCCTCATGTTTCGTCCTATTAACTGTATTGTAGTTATCAGAGATAACTTAGTGTCTAAACTCACTCCGTTCTCCACATTTCGTTCAAAATTGAGACACTGTGTGTCGAGTGGCCGAACCGCAGTGCCCCGTGTTGTTTTACCTGAGCATATATATCCATATGGGTGTGATAGCTTTAATTAAAATAGCGACTTATTTCGTTGAATGTGGCAATATTAAATATGTATTATAATAAATAAACATACATATTTTTTAAGAATCGAAGGGTAATAAAAAAAATAATAATTCAATTTTTCATTGAAATTTGCATGCATAATAACTGGAAAGCTCCACTGAACTAAGAGAAGAAAAAATAACTATTGATAGGTACAGGTACTCTTTGTACACCTACTCGTCTACTGGTTATATAAAAGCGAAGCTTCACAGGCGAGAGGACTTGTATTTCTATTGATGTCGAATATACATACCTATTATATCTCAAGCTATGCGCCAGATTGTGTGGGAGGCAGCTGCTTCTATTTATAGAAGCATTCAGACTTCTGAAACCTATTTCAGACCAGTAAAGCTAAATTACAATGTAAGTAACAGAGCAGTGACATGAAATTAGATTGAATTATTTCCTAGGAAAGTATAACAAGCATTAGCTGGAAAATATTATTAAATACAAAAAAGAACAAATGTCAAATGTAGTCATAGAGCGACGTGGGCGTGTAACATGTATTTAATGAATTTACTTGTTGCTAAATTGTACAGGTATACTTCATGACCAAAAAAATTGAGCTTTGTATTATTACACCGTTGAATAATTTATAGCAAATTAATATTTTTTAAATATATTACGTTATAAATGTTGGTAACCATTTTATGTAAACATGCTTTATTAATGAGATTACTATAGTTTATACTGATAATGAAATGCCTTTTGAAATGACGTAATACGTGAAATTGTGATATTTGGGTATGAGAAACAAGTTAGCCAACCTTAGGACTCCTCCATTCATGAGTATAGGTCCTTACGTCAGCACGTCTCGGGAGGGGGTGACACCCTGCGCGAAGCTACAGTGGTAGGAGAGAGTGACGTCAAACCTTTAAAGCAACAAGTGTTCCAATGGAAAATATAGTAAGCACGAATACTGTGCTATTTTTAACAGAAAAGGGGCTCGTTCTTATAAATGATTTGACGTGTAGTGAACATTTATGAAATATTATTTTATATTAAACATGCTTTAATGGGCGTATTATATTGATAGCTTATTTTATCTATAATTTTTTTTTTTTCGTAAAATCGATATATATTATCTCAAAATAGTATTCATATTGTCTACCTCATTTTATAACTAACATACTAATTAATTTATAGTCTCAGTTATATTACATATATTACGGTGATAAACACTTTGGTTTTAAAAATAATTCGAAATAGCCACCAAGTGAATATTATATTTAAAATAAAATATAGTAATTAATTCTATACCAATGCAAAAATTTTAAGGTAATCTATATGAAGATTCATGCATTTTCCCGCATTGGTAGAAGTGCAGGCAATTGAGATACTCCGTACTCCACTTTCCACTGAAGTGTTGTAGTTCATACTAAATTCTGTTCTTTATGAAAATAATTTATTTAAATTAGCTGATTAGAGCTTAATTTAGCTGATTATTTATTAAATGAAAACGTGGATTTATTTAAATATTATACATTGCCGATATGTTCTATATTGAGTAAAGATATATAATTTTTTAAAATCTATTGCTAAATTTCTTTCATGTATACAACCGCGCCATCTCTTGGTTGACATTATTGTAATGAAATATTTTGTATTTCATTTTCTGTTATTCTATTTAAATAGAATATAAATAACAGAATATACGTGATAGAATATTGCATTGTGGATATTCATTGATTATTGCGGATGTCATTCAGACATTTCGATTTTTATTAATACTTACATAAAACTACAAGCTTAACAAGGAGGTTCGTCCTCCGTCTGGCTCGCGACCACTATCATGTCAAAGACGAACCGCCAAATATCTTATGATGTGTTCCGGTTCGATGGCATGTAAGCCAGATTTTCCCCTTTCCCACCCATCATTTCCCCAAAATGTGGTGGTTCCGATAGCGGACTACTACATTGTCCCCCCTTCCATCAGTATCCTCTAGGTTGGCAACGCATCTACAACATCTCTGGTGTTGTAGATGTCTATGGGCGAAGGTAACCACTTACCATCAGGTGGTCCTTCTGCTCATTTGCCGTCCTTTATCCATAAAAAAAAAAAAAAAAGTAAGCTTACTATTTAAATCTATAAGTCCAATAAATAATAATATGTTTATTTATTTCATATGAATTCATGACGTCATTAACAAAGTTTTGGGCAATGCCATCTTTATGAATATTGCTTCAGTTATTAGTAAAATGAAAGCTTTAACCTATTAATGGCCTCAAGAATAATTAAGTAAAATATAATTACAGATTTGTTCTTTTAAATTTTATTACATTTTAAGACATTTTTTTAACATTTCTAATTGCTGTGATTGCAAATAATCAATTTTCTCACATTATACACATCATATTGCCATAATTAAAAAACTGAACTGAATTACATTCATATTGTTGAATTCTTTCAATTTTTTTTCTAGCATCTGTGATATAAATAGCTTAAAAACTTAGTTTATAGCGTATTTTCTAATAACTTTTACTTGTAAAATAACAGCGCCATCTGTTTTAAAAAAAATACATTTTTAAAATTATACAAACTAGGAAAGTACTAAAATTTAAAAAAAGACAAAATGTTATTTTATATAAAATAAGGAAATTTAATGTTTTATATAATTTATCTATTTATAAATTTTTGATATTTCTTTGTCCCATTTTATATTAAAAAAAATATTTCGATAAAAATTATTATTTTTAAGGTTGTGACAAGAACCGCGCCATCTCTTTTGTAATCATGAGAACTACGCATATAAAAGCTCAACGACAACGTAGAATACTACGAACTTTTATTCTATTAGTGTAGATGGAGGTTTACGGTTTTATTGAATGGAATTATGACTTATTTTTATTTATCATTAATATTTAATATAAGAAAAGAAACAAAAATAAACAGATTATTGTAGGAATTAAATTTCATAGATATATATTAAATATATATAACGCGAATTACTATGGAGAGTTTACTGCTTTCTCCTTTTCTTCATACAACGTGACATTGGCGAATTGATTTGTGCTCTACTGGCACGTTCGAAGTGCCATAATTAAAGAACTGAACTGAAGCTTACTGATGTGACTTCATGTTTTTTAATGATAAATTAAGAATATTTTCTTAGTGAGAAGAAAGTTTTAAGGATTTTCTAAAGCTAATATTCGTGAATAGCTTCAAAAAATCCTTGGAAGTCTTTGTTTCGATGAGGCGCCCAATTTTCTTGACGAAACTTTTCGACTTTGGTAACGGACAGGGGTAGCAGGGATAAAATGTGTTGTTGTTAATTAGATAAATTATTCGAGACAATATTTGATCTAGAGAATGGATAAGTTTATCAACGGGTCGTTCATGTGTGTGTTGGGTTTTGTTAGAAAAAGTGGGTATAGAAATAATATATAGAATGCAAAATAACGAGATGTGGTTCCTGAGACGACGTAGAGACTAGACTGAGAACTATTGTGAAAATTAGAATAAATCTAGGAAGTACTTAAGTAAAGTGACTTTTATTATATATAGATGATGCTAGTAGTGAATAACTTGAAGATTTACCAGATGAAACATATAAAGTTTAACCCTATTTTATATATAAATACACATTTTTTATTAAATATAATGTAATGAAAATTGCAAAAAAGACGTTTTTTTATGTTTATTACAAATAAAAAATTACAAATGACACTACTTGTCGTAATAGTGATATACTCGTAAACCTACTTGCTTTCTTATAAAACAGTTTCATTTGGACGAAACACATCTTAAGATTGATTTTTTCTTGTTGAATAATGATTTTTGTTTTCTCATTGTCACTTTAAACTATCAAAAAACACCCTAATCTAGTAATTGTGTGATAACTTTGTCCTACTAATAAAAAAATGGTCCACTTTATTAATAATTTTTGAATGTAAGACCAGAATAACGTACAACCACCACCACCACCAACAACCTTTCAATTTAGTGTTATATCAAATAAAATAAGTCTACTTTCTAGAAAAAAAATATTATAATAGTATTTGTCAAGATTTGAAATAATCCATTTCGCTCACAATATTTCTCAATGCTAACGAGTTCTATACGTAGTGTTTCATATTATAGGATATTAACCTATATAATTATAACTAGCAAGAAACTCTTTGGTCGAACTATATATGTTTATACATAATTAAATTTTTACTGTTGAGTACGTGCTTACATTAAATGTCATTTAAATTTTTATACTGTAAGTCTATAAAGCTTTTATTAAAATTGCTATTTATGATGTGACAAATAAATTATCTTAAGTAATTGTTAAAATTACAATGAAGTCAATCTTCAAGCTTAGTCGTAGAATAAGAACGATAAATTAGGACAACCTTTTAAAAATAACCCTGATTTTAACGTTGTTGAATAAATGAACATGGAATCATGGTTACTCCAAATTCTTTTTATACAAAATCAAGGTAAAAATATACTATACACATACACTAATTGTTGCCCGAATCATCGTTTGCATGTACTTTATGATCCTTCTCACAGTAATTCCACTTATCAATCGTTTTCATGACAGATAGTCACCACTCTTAAGAATTTGACAAATAGTCACCACAATTAAGAAAATACTACTTTTAGAACACGTTAGTATTGAGATATATTGCAAGTGAAATGGTTTATTTCAAATCTGGACAAATACTATTATAATATTTTTTTCCAGAAAGAAAACTCTAATTTTATTTGATCATATGATTCATAATAAACAACTATGAAGAGTTTGAGATCCTTAAAGTTCTTTGTTTATTATTGGATATATTTAAGGGACCAAACCCTTCTTAGACCTTATTAGAATGAAATTTAGTTTTAATTCTAGACCGCCACATACAGCAAAACTAGCTAGTACTAGCTATACAACAAAAAAAGATTCATTTGAAATAATCCAGTAATTCCGATGATATAGGCATAGAAACAAGTGAATATAATTGGAAAAGCATACAAAATATGTACGTAATATGTACATTTAATATTTTATGTAACTCATATGTTTGTGCTCACCTAGAGTATGCTCCGCCTATTTGGAATTCACTATCAGACAATTATATACTAGCAATCAAAAGTGTGCAAAATAAATTTAAGAGAAGATTACTTTATAATTTTAATTCATATGATATTCAAGAGCTGGATATGTCATTAGAAAGATGTACAGTGTATAAGAATATAGGAATTAAGTCTTTGTATTCAAAATTTTACGTGATCTTATAGATTAAGTAATATTTACATTAAATATCCACTCTTGAATACCCGAGTTAGAGACATCGTCTATGTTTCTTTTCAAAACACCAATTGCGCCGAGAATTGTTTAATTTGTAAGATCTTGTGGGATTTATAATAAACATTACGGTGAAATTGACATATTGGTATAGCAACACTAACCAATTTTGTAAGATTCTTTTCTCTTTTAATAAAATATTTATTTTTTTAATTGACTTCAAGGTTATATTATGTAAAACTAGTAAATATATGTAGGTGTATATATATTAAATAAATAAAATAAATTTTATTTAAATATCATAAAAAATGTTGACTAATTAATTTTATGGCGTCGGATTTTCGTGACGGTGTGCGCGCGCATCGTAAAACTTTGCTCCCATTATTTTTCTAATGCGCCAAAGGAATTATAACTTCAAAAATTACCTCCTTGAGTAGGGGTCGAACTCATACAGTCAGACGCTGTTCCATTCCTGGCGTGACGTGTTCGATTGCTTTATAGATATAAAGCTCTCTATCTATCAATGAAAACTGTCCATCATACTAAAGATTATTAAAGCTACTCGTACTATTGTTAAAGCTCCATTTTCTTATTTTGGTCTTAAAATTTAGTTCATATATTTTGGTTTTCATCAAGTTTTTCAGCTCTTTAATTTTTGTATATAAACAGAAAATGCTTATGGAATCCCACATTCTCGAAGCACAATCTCGAATTTTTTTCGAGATTTAAGATTTTGGTTTATCAGAGACAGATCATCACTCCAAACAATTTTTGCAAAGGTGACATTCGCTTATATGTTATAGTTTAGGTTTTAATCCTAGACCGCCATATATAGCAAAACTAGCTAGTACTAGCTATACAACAAAAAAAATATTCATTTGAATTAATCCAGTAGTTCCGATGATATAGGCATAGAAACAATTTGTTTTACTGCTTTATCACATTTTAAATTTGAGCAATCATTAAGAAACTGAGATACATTTTATTTTTTTTAAATTTCCTTTTACAAAGTAGATTTTTTTTAAATAAAAAATATCTACTTTCTATCTTGACGATTTTAATAGGTCATATAGTAAACTTTCTTACAAGTGCTTATTGTTCTTATAAAAGACATCAACGCGTTATTTTGTAGCTTCTACTTTATGTATACACTATAAAGTGAATTTGTTTGAATTTAGTGTATGTGTAATAAAAATTAATAATATTGTTTGGTAAATAACATGAAAATGTATCACTAAAACCATTTTAAAGTTAATAAAATTAGTAAGATTTTTATTTGTAAATATTTATGAATTTTAAACAAATATGCTTTAATAAGCGCTTAATACTAATAATTTTATTAATGTAAAATGTTATAAAAAATTGTAAAAATTTAAGAATTTTATTGATATGTCAAATATATTTTATATAGCAAATTATAATTTATACATATTATACATACTCATACATTTTGTTAAAAACTTAATTGTATAATATTTTTAAACAAGATATAGGGAAATCCTTGGGCGGCCATTATCTTCGCATCATCGTCCCGCAACCAGCCAAAGCTATAAAGTTGCGGGGAACGTTTGAGGGGAGGTTGCGGGGCGGCTAGTAAGCCTCCGCCCGCCAGTAACGTGGTAAGCGCGACGCGATACGCTTGCCGTTGTCGCTACGAATTCGAATCGTTATTGTGATAAAAACTTAAAACTTAGTGAAATTGTACTGTGATATTTTAATTCTATAAGTTGACAGTGAAACATTAAGTTGTGCCTTAAACACTATATAAAAACACATTAAATTATAAAACTTGTGTTCATAGTGAGTGTCACGTGTGTTTACAGATAAATGTGACGGTGTAGGCGCAACGGCGGGTCGCACTTTCTGTGAGATATTTGTGTTCGCTTAGGTCGTTGCGGCCATGTTGCATACCTGAAACGAGTGAGTGCGCGACACTGCGCGAACGGGACACAGTAAGCTTTATAGTTGCAGCTTATTATTGCTGCAGGAGAATTAGTCTGGCGATGTTGTCTATAGTCTCATGACCAGGATGGGGCGGTGGCACGTGGTGCTGGTCGCGCTGGCGCTGCTCACCGGCGCAGGCGCTGGCGCCGCCGCCGAACAG
Source organism: Philaethria dido (assembly GCA_033558755.1). NCBI lineage: Eukaryota > Metazoa > Arthropoda > Insecta > Lepidoptera > Nymphalidae > Philaethria > Philaethria dido. Next base: position 20,196 of record JAKGSA010000090.1, on the reverse strand, counting down.
ATGCAATCTCGTGCCGTGGACACCGGTGTCGATCTTCGCGTGCCTGAAGCACAGCCAATTGGAACGATTGTTGGGAAAATCCCAATTAAACCTGGTTTTACGTATCGTTTTAATGAGCCACCAAAGGAGTTCATTCTAGATTCAGTGTCTGGCGAGATTAAAACAAATATGATTCTTGATCGTGAAAGTGTAGATCGTTATGCGTTTGTCGTTTTATCGAGTCAACCTACATATCCTATAGAAGTAAGAATTCGAGTAACGGACGTAAATGACAATTACCCTGAGTTTCCTGAACCCGTTATAGCTGTTGCATTTTCGGAGAGTGCAGCTCCAGGAACAAAACTATTGCTTGATGCTGCGACTGATAACGATTTAGGTGAAAATGGAATTACCAACGATTACAGAATAATGGATGGAGATAACGAAGGAAAATTTAGATTAAATGTTACAATCAATCCTAGTGGGCAAACGTCTTATTTACATTTAGAGACTACAGGAAAATTAGATAGAGAAACAAATGATTTTTACATTTTAAATATATCGGCACGTGATGGTGGTAGTCCACCTAAAAACGGGTATCTTCAAGTAAATGTTTCAATTTTAGATGTAAACGACAATCCTCCTATTTTTGATCAAAGTGATTTTTCAGTGTCATTAAACGAAAGTGTACCTCCAGGAACTACAGTTCTTAAAGTTACAGCTACAGATAGTGACTTAGGTGATAACAGTAAAATAACATATGAAGTGACTGATACCGAAAAACAATTTGCAGTAGACCCTGAATCAGGTGTGATAACTACTACCAAAAAATTAAATTGCCCAAAGTATTGTAGCAATACAACCTGCAATATGACGTGTGTCCTTACCGTTATAGCAAAAGATCATGGATCTCCCCGTCAGGACGCACGCACATATGTAACAGTTAATCTTATAGATGCCAATGATCATGATCCCGTAATTACTTTTACTTACGTACCTCCAACAGCAAACTTTGCTACTGTGGATGAAAATGCTAAAAATGGCTCTCTTGTGGCTGCCATTACCGTAACTGATTTAGACGCAGGTCTTAATGGTATTACAAGTGTGACAATTATTGCAGGAAATGAGCTAAATCATTTTCGATTAGAAAATTCAAGCAGTGTATATATTGTCCACGTTAATGGTATTTTAGATAGAGAAGAAATAAGCAAATATAATTTAACAGTCGTTGCCACTGATAGAGGGATTCCTTCAAGAACGGCTACATCTTTTCTCGTAATCCACGTTAATGATGTTAATGATCATGAGCCAGTTTTTGAAAAATCTGAATATTCTGCAGTTTTAAGTGAACTAGCACCTATCGGAACCTATGTGGCTGGTATAACAGCCTCTGACGAAGATTCTGGCGTAAATGCTGAGATTTACTATGATTTTTACGATGGCAATCAACAACAATGGTTTTCAATAGATCACTTAACAGGATTAGTTATAACAAGGTCCGCGTTGGATAGGGAAGTACAAGGAACTGTAGATTTAAACGTGTCAGCACGCGATGGAGGTCCAAATCCAAAATGGGCCTATACACGATTAAAAATAACAATACTTGATGAAAATGATGAGGCGCCCTCTTTTCCTCAAACTCAAATAAACGCCACTATTCTTGAGAACATGCAACCTGTTAAAGAAATATTAATATTGACAGCTTCTGACTATGACCAAGGTACGAATGGATCAGTATCATATTATTTATCTCCTAGTGTTGAAAGAAGATATCCAAATACATTTATATTAGATCCAATAACAGGACAGCTAAGTACAATAACTGAATTGGATAGAGAAAAAAATTCTCAATACGAAATTCAAGTTGTCGCAAAAGACCAAGGGTATCCACCGCAGTCATCTACTGCAACAATATATCTTAAGGTCCTTGACCTAAACGACAATGATCCTAGCTTTTATCCTCAAAGATATTTTGAAAGTATACGAGAAGATACGCCTCCGGGATCTACAATATTACAAGTTAAAGCATTAGACCTTGATGAGGGAGACAATGCGAAAATTACATACAAACTTGAAAACGGAGGTGATGGATATTTTGAAATTGAACCTTTAACAGGCAGCATTATTCTGCAAAAAGATTTTCATAAAGCACAAAAACCACTTTATACTCTTCGAATATCTTGTAAAGATAAAGGTCAAAGAAGAGCTGCTGATGATGCTATTGTAGAAATAATAAAAGCGTCATATCACAAAAATCTAGAATTTGAAGGATACAGTGGCTACAATTTTAGAATAGTCGAAGATGAAGGTACGTTAAAACCTGAAATAGGCCGATTCGTGGGGAAAATAAGCACAAGAACATTAAGCGACTCCATATCTTACTTCATTCTAGATGGGGATCGCAAGCATATTTTTAAGATAGACGAAAAAAGTGGTACTATAACAAATGAATTGAATATAGATCGTGAAGACAAAATGACTTATCACCTTAAAGTTATGGCTAAAAGTGGTCAAGCATTTGGGTTTACTACTGTAAATATTTCAGTATTAGATATGAATGACAATTATCCATATTTCATTGAAGGTAAAGACGAAATTTATATCCCAGAAAATATGGCAGTGGGCCAAGAAGTTTATTTTGCTAGAGCAACAGATCGTGATTCTGGTTCGAATCGCACTGTTTCTTATACATTAACTTACAATCCGGAAAATAACTTTAGAATATCGGAAACCACCGGAGTCATATATTTGAATAAAGCAATCACCAGTGACCCAGGTACTGCTTTGTCTGTAGAAGTTACCGCTTCTGATAATGGAAAACCAGTTCTTGCTACAAAACATACAATATCTGCAATCATAACTGATGTTAATGATCACACTCCAGTTTTTGACCACACATCTTATGAGACATCACTACTAGAATCAACTTTGGTAAACACTAGATTTTTTGCTATCTCCGCTTCTGATGCCGATCTAGGAATAAATGGTAAAATATCTTATTCTATTATAGAAGGCAATGCAGATGGAAAATTCGGAATATTCCCAGATGGATATCTTTATGTAAAAAGTGCTTTAGATAGAGAAGAGAGAGATTATTATTCTTTAACATTAGTAGCATCAGATTATGGAAAGCCCCCAAGATCGTCACAAGTACCAGTCGTCATTCACGTCTTGGATGAAAATGATAATAGTCCACAATTTACAAATACCACTTTTATATTTAAAATTCGGGAGAATGAACCACCTGATACTTTTGTAGGAAAATTGACAGCAACTGATAAAGATATAGGTCGTAATGCTGAATTAACTTTTAGCTTACCTATTGCGCAGAATGATTTCAGAATAGATTCTAGAAACGGTTTCATTAAAACGCTAAAATATTTTGATAGAGAAAGCTTAGCTCTCAGTACTGGTCAAAATTATATAACTTTAACAGTCACTGTCAGTGATAATGGCAAAGTCAAATTGTCGGATTCTGTCAGAGTGACTATCTATATAACTGATGTTAATGATAATGCTCCTGTTTTTATGAGAACACCATATAAGGTCGAAATATCTGAAGGAGCTGTCGTAGGGGCATCTGTTATGAGAGCATATTCATCAGATGCTGACGAAGGCTTAAATGGAGATATATATTATAAACTTACAGGGGGTGATGACATGGAAAAATTTATGCTTGATGAAGCAACAGGACAACTATTCATCAATAGAGCTTTAGATAGAGAAACTACTGATCGATATTTATTAACAGTGGTAGCGCATGATTCAGGTCAAGACTTAAAACTCACTTCATCGACAACTATCGAAGTTCAAGTTCTGGATGAGAATGATAATGCTCCTATTTTCACACAATCTCAACTCAGAGTTTCCGTTCTGGAAACGGAACCAATTAATAAAAAAATTATGCACTTTCATGCAACAGACGCAGATTTAGGTATAAATAATGAAGTACAATATTCTATTTCATCAGGGAATAGAAAAGAAACGTTCTTTATCGATAGTTATTCCGGAGAATTGTTTTTACATAAGCATTTAGACTACGAAGATCTAACCGCTTATGTCCTAAATATTACCGCTACAGATAATGGAAATCCAAGTTTATCGTCAAGTATTCCGTTTACCGTCAATGTTATTGATGCAAATGATAACGCACCTATTTTTACAAATACAGCAATTGTGAGACAAATACGAGAAGGCATTCCAACTCATACCCCTATAGTGACAGTTACAGCTGAAGATCCAGACTCTGGATTGAATGGAAAAGTTTATTATTCGATTAAACATCAAGATCCTAAAGATAACAAGCGACACTTTGCAATAAATAATATAACGGGTGTTATACATACATTATTACCAATTGATAGAGAAAGTATTGACACATTTAGGATAACTGTAGTTGCATATGACAGAGCAGAACCAGCATCTTTAAGACTCTCTGCAGAGAAACTAGTGACAGTTATTGTTGAAGATATTAATGACAATGCACCTGTTTTTGTATCTATGAACGCTGCGGTCATAAACTCTGCTAGATTAGGTAGAAGCGTAAATCGTGGAATATTTATAATGAATATATTGGCTCGTGATCTTGACTCGGGAACAAATGGGCTTGTGACTTACAAATTGATTCATGGTGGAAATGATATGTTCGACTTACATAGAAGTAATGGTGCCTTGACGTTACGGTATCCTCCCTCTATGCCTGATGCAAGATGGAATCTAGTTATAAAAGCAACAGATGAAGCGGTGTTAAGTGAGCAAAGAAGTACTGAAACATATTTGACGGTTATCATGGGTGGAACGGAGTTAGAAGGTATTACATGGACAAATGTTGGATCGGTCTCTGTAGCGGAAAATGAACCGGCCGGTACAGCAGTGTTAAATATGACTAATAACTTTAAAGTTGGCTTGGAATATTATATAGTTAATGTAACTGGTGATAATAAGCAAGTGGATAGATTATTCGACATAGATTCATCGTTAGGTATTTTATCTACGTCAGTGTCATTGGACAGAGAAGCTGGGGTAGACAGATATGAAGTAGAAATATGTGCTGTTTCGTCTTCTTCACCATTGCAGTCTACGACAACTAAGGTAAATATATATTTAATTATCTTTAAACTTTATTAATCTAGGACTACGATTACCTTATTCTATTACTTATTAAATTGTTTGCGTATATTGGTTGAAACGAGTTTGCTTATAAAAGACTTTTCAGTATAATTTGTCTGATATCTTGTAAATTTAATCAGTGAAAATTTATAAATTCAGGTTTTATTACATTATGTAGGAAATAATTGATTTAATAATAAATAATCTAATATTGTAATAAAAGATCTAATATTGCAATTTTAACTTGTTTTCCTATTCATATTATTGAATGCTTTTACACTTATTCTTATGGGAAACTGAGAATTACATTTTTTCCTTAAGCACATGGAATTTTCAATATTTGTAAGTAGCCTATTTTGATTGCGTCTCATTCGTCCTAGTAGATATCTAAGAATATGCGAAATTTGGCGTATTTTATTCATTTGATTCACAAACATATTTTAATTCTAAGGCAAGAATTTAAAAGTTTCGATCGGAAAACTATGTTCAATAAAATATAAGGTAAAATAGAAAAGAATCTTTGTCACATGTCAAAGTTTAATGGCAGGAATGTGAGTAAAAAGCTAACTTATTATTTTAAATCGAGCAATCCAATTAACTTCGCACAATCGTCGGTGGAAGACAAAACATCGGCACCGTACTGTTGTTAAAATAAAAATAAATTTAAAACGAATGCTCGTTAGCGTACGTCGGCTGGTAGACTCTAATCGAAGACTCTAAATTAACGATAAGCTGCGTCTCACAACGATATCTTAACATTCGTTCTGAAACCTTCTAAAGATTAAATGAAACACGAATTTTATTTGTAATTTGTTTCGCATCATTAAATTTAACATATATATCTATTTAAGGTAATCTTAGACTATTTATATAATCGCAAATACATAGTCAAATTATGTGATATATTAAGAACGTTCATCGTATACCTACTAATATAAAAAGCAACACTCACCTCCAAAATATGCGTAATATTAATATGGACAACATAGACTATACCGTTTTATTTATTTTTATTATATTGATAAATTATCTTCCTCCACAAATTATTTTTTTTTGTTGGTAGACTATTTCTTCAAAGTTGTATAGAACTAAAAATAGGAAGGAATGTTCGAAATATCTATAAAAATGAAATGTTAAAAAGTCCTCCCGCATAATCCATGCTGCATCTGTAAAAATATTATTTAAGGATAAAGTTTACAAATAAGTTTTTTGCATTTTTTAGCGAAACGGTAACTTTATAATTTACAATATATAAACACACTTACAGATATACTTTTTTTCTGACTCGCTTTTTATTGGATTCAGTATATACAAGAAGTGTACTTCGGCCATTTTTTGGGGCTCTATTTCACGATTTATTGTTATTCTGTAAAATTGTAAGAAAATGCCAAAAATTTTTGGTCATCTTTTTCTTTATAGCCTCTTTCTCTCTCTATTTTTTGAGCTAACTTGACTTAGAGGTAATAAATATGTAATAAAAGATATTTCAATCTCATTTATGTTTGTATATAGACAATATATTGTAACTATGTAACTTTTAAATTGTATTTTAAAAAAATATAGCAAAAGAAACATATTGCTAATATATATTATATGTAATTGTGATAATTTGTGTTGCTAACTTTAGAAAACTTTGACTATACTTTTTTATATTGATTTCATCAATTTTAATTTAGTAGAATATATGTATGAATGATGTTCATACTTCTAATTTAAGGTAATCTTTCAAATAAATAGAAAGAAAGAATTTCTTAGTTATTATGAAAACAACTTGAAAGGTTATATAAAATATTTACAATTGTCTTAAGTACATAAGCCTTCACTACATGAAGGTGAAGCAAAGTTGTTTCATATATTATATACTTCTATAGTGGGAGTAGGTACGGTAATCGGATTGAAATTATATTTATATATAAATACCCCATGCTTTTAAATAAAAACCTTATGTATAACTAAAACACAATGACAATATAAAGTTTGTGGGTAAGAAGTCACGTATTCAATAAATGCCTTATAGGTAACAGAAATAACAAGGTTTAAATAATACTTTAAACATCAGATCCAGTTTTTTCGCTTACACAATCCGAATTCCAAATATCTTATTTAATCGTGAGGCTGTTGACCGTTAAGTGCTAAGTGTCACTCTTTATACTCGGTTTATTTTGATATACTGATGTTTTTCACACATTTAGACTTCTAAAAAAGGTATTTTATTGTTATCGATTTTAGCGTTATATTGTAATAGGAGTTTCAGTTTCGACGTTCGCGACTAAACATGTTTTTTTAATATATTTTTCCTTGTTTTAAGCTTTACGCTTTATCCCTTGTGGAGTTGTTAGAGAGAACGAAGTGCCATGCGCTACGGATAATAAAATACAATAAATATATATATTTATTTATATTATATATATATTTTTTTATATTAAATTTCACTGAGCCAAACTACAATTTATTAAGACATACTACCTTATACTATTTGTTATCCGCAATTTCGTTTGCGTGGACTTAATGATTCATGTCACACTGCCTTCAATTACTAACCATTGACATTGAAACTTGAATCGAAAGCTGGAGTGAGCAAATGAACTGAAAAAAAGTAAATTATTTTTAAAAATAACTATTCGAGCCAGATTTACAGTCAAACGCTGACCCACTACGCTATGATGGCCCCAGTTTCCAAAGATTCTAATTTATCAACAAAAATTATCCACTATACTAAACAACTTTAACTCAAGCGGTATATTTACGCTTAAATCTTATGGTTTAGTTGAACTATTACCGTTCTTCATCAGATATTCCTTTATTAAATCTTTAAATTTTGTATGTCAATGAAAAATACCCATCACACTTAATAACTTTTGGTAATACGGCATTTTTTATAAGTCATAGATTATTTTTATGCCACACAATCACAATTACCTGCGTTTTCATAAATATCTCCATTGAATAGACAAGTTTTTTAATGTTTTAATAGAGTATAGAAGATTTAGGTAGCATTTGTTTGCACCCGGCTGCTTGTCGCCTAGTCATTTTTAAATCCTTTAAAAGTATTTCAGTATCCTGGCAATGGAGTCTAAAGTTTGATAGATTAATACCAGAGCCTAATTTTAACTCAAAATATCATTCATTTATATACATGAATTATTCATGAGAGAGCATAAATGCGTATTGTGCGCATTGTACTAGCTCCTCTTCCTATCTCAGGAAATTTAAAAAGATCCTATAAACTGCGTCTTCAAAATGCGCAGTGAAAAGAAGTGACGATGATCCTAGAATTTTTGAGACGTGTTAGTAAATTATAAAGAGATTATAAAAATGTACCGTGCTTAATCCTAAGTATCGTCAACATTAAGTAGCCGTAAACTGATCCTTCTCATCATCAATCCTAGTTTTTGAAAACATATTATGAAGTAAGTAAGTAAGTAAGTAAGAGCAAGTTATATTTTTACTCTTAGAATAATAATTGCAAAAAAATAAAATAATTTTAGAAAATCTGGGAAAAGAGTGACTATCAACTGACATCGAAAGCGCATTAGGGCGCCAAGCTGCATTCCCTCGTCTGATTTATGCACATGCTCCCGAGCGGGCATAGGCACCCGCCTTAATGAACGTACAAGTTACGTTATACTGTGATATAACTTTCATTATTTCACGCCAATACTAATAGTCTTCTGACTGTTCGTTTAGCGTCTTGCGCCTTTGGCATTGAAAAAGTACTGCATTCTACCATTTATTATTCAATTGCGTGATACAATAATTTTCATCCCAAACTTAAGATACATTTATAACTTTTTATATAGCGTTTTCGTTACATTTCATAAAGCGTTTTTCGATTATTTGGCTTATTACAATTTAGTTTCACTAAAATTTTAATATTAAGCTGTCGATTATCGATCAGTGTTACCATTTAAATATGTATGGACACATTACACATGCATCCTGTATTTAGCATATAGGTGAATTTAAATTCTTAAATTTAGTATTTGTGTTTTAAGTTCATAACACTAGCTTTATCAAAAAGATACGAGTATTGCATAGTGTGAACATGTGCTTTGAATGAAAAATTTATATGTTAAATCAGCATTTATTTCAACCTGGTACGTCGTCTAATGCGGTTTGAGGTACCACTGATAACGAGTTTGGGTGGCGCGTTCCCTAAAAGCCTTATCGACGATAAAGTCACTTAGGTACCTTACCTTCAGGTAGGATAAGAAATATAGATGACTGTGGTGTTATTTGTTGGGTCAAGTGGCCACACTTGATTTGTTTACCTTCTTATATTCACAGTATTAATGGATCCTATGTTACACAAGTCTAACACTGTGAATCCATGCTACCTTTATTGCTTTATTATTTCTAAAAAGTCCTTGTAAGGAAAATGCTAATAATAGAGATAAAAGTGTAAATGTTAAAAAATATTAAGGCTGTAGAGTAGCGTGACAATGTATAATTGTAAACGTTGGTTGTAGGTTGGATTCCCTTTCGGGGAATAATAATTTTGTTTCCATTCTGATACGGACGGAATGTATCGAATTTAAGCAAAATATGGAGAAAGAAATGTTTTGACAGCCATGCGAATAAGAAGTGAAACTGATTGTCTGTATATGCTAAAATTAAATATTGTTTATTATATTTATAACGATTAAAAATATATAATTCTTTATATTATCCAATTTCACATTGTTATAACCTTCCTAACAATGTGTCATTTGGTCGAAAATGACAGTTTTAGATGGAAGACACCAAAGAGGCCATTTATTTTATCTTTCGTGTTTATCTTGTGAGTATGAAGCATTATTACATTTCTTATGGCGTTGTGAGATCAAGTTAGAAAATCATTACTCTAAGAGAGAGTTGATTAAGTCAACTTTACTTATTGATACAGTATGCTCCAATTTAAAGTTAGAAACATTCCTAGAGTTAGGTCATAGATTATGAACATGTTTAATTACCGTTCTACAAGTTGATATCTACTAGTCGCTTTAAATTTGTTTTACAATTAATTTGGAATTAAATAGATTTTATTTATAGCTATGTTCATAAAAAGTACATTAAATCAATAAAGAGGAATTGTTCTTTGTATAAATATTAACCACTAATCATGTTACAATCAGAGTTTCAAACTTTTTCAATAGATAACGGTAATATCTTATGAGGACGCTCATCACTAGTTTTCTAAATAAAACTAGTTATTTTGTATGATTAGGCAATATTTAAGCCAAAATGAGCAAACACCACTTTAAACATTTTAATATAAACTGTATATTTAAAATTATACACTTTTTATAGCCATTACTTATCTTAATGTTCTTAACAATTCACTAAGAATAAAAAATATAAAGACATTTTTCTCCAATCGCGTCCATTTTATAGAGCTATTTTACAATAACCGGTTTTTTTGGTAAATTCCAAACATATTACTAAAGCGAGTAAGTTAATTTTATTCATTTTAGAATGAATAAATACACGTGATATAGGTACATCAAGTAAAAAATAACATATGTTGTATTATATTTTAATTATGTTATGATTTTTTTATTCAAATGATGTATTTACTTAGTGGGTTTATGCGTATTTGCGAATGCATATTTTTGAAGCCATAATCAAAATATTATATTAGATCGTTCCCTGGCAGTCTACTGTGCTCGCTTTCTTATCACTACTGAGTCCGCTTGCCATTCGAACATGATCTGCCCGTCCTTCTTGTGCCCTTCGGCGTACCTCAAGCGGGGTTTGATACTACTGATTGTCACAGGTCTACTTCGGCTGGACTTTTGTATGTGTGCATTAATGTGAAGTTGAACCGGTTCCTAGGCAGTTAATATATGTACGTTATACATATGTTGGGTGTTTGTATACCGCTAGCCATAGGCAATATGTTGTTCATAACTTTTAACTGATATGATTTGTGTACCATCAGCAAAGGCGTGATGGGAGTTTAGTATGAGAGCGCTTGTACCTGTCGACTTTATTAGATGGTAACCTTATATCATTAATTTATTTAGGATGCGGACTGCCCGATAACTTAATAAGCTGAGTGGAAAACAAGTACGCATGGGTTTGCGGTGCGTCGTTTATATTCGTATTGATAGTATTGTAAGACGCTAAGCAAGTTTAGATTAAGGATCTGTGCGTTGCGTGAGAGAGGAAAGTTGCTTTACTAGAGCAGTATCGAGTCCGTTAATTTACTGTAGGCGATTCATGGCAGTAACACAGTGCCATTTGAAACTTTTATCTTGCTCACGTATGTTGTTACTTTTTATTGGAGTAATAACACAAATATTTTAATAATTATATTCATATAATTCCCTAAAGTTTCTGCTATATAGTTACCAAAACTAGATAAAACAAAGAATAAAATTAGGTAGCCCCCATGAAATGAATTGAGAATTAAGCCTCACTTTATACGTTTTTTTAATTTGAAACTCTTCTTCCAAAGAATTGAGCATCCCGCAGACTACGCTTTAGCATCAACTTATTATTAGCATATCTTGTAAATACTACAAAAATAACGAGCAATGTTTGATGTATAGACAGATCAAAGACAAGTTAAATTTATATCACCCATTTGTTTACGTTATCAGTTATTAAATGATTCATAATATTTTATTCAAGATTTTTTGGAGTAAGACTTCTTTGCATTACATATATTATGGGGTTGTGTATTACATTGAAATAAATATACGCCAAAATCTTGAAATTTTATTAATAAATACGAAAATGTTCTTTAGAAGAAGTGAAAGAAAGACTAGTACCCAAAAGGTTATGTGTTTGTAACATAACTAAAAATTATTTTTTGATATATAATAGAAATTGTTTGGTGGTAGGAGGTTCGTCCTCCGTCTGGCTCGCGACCACTATCATGTCAAAGACGAACCGCCAAATATCTTATGATGTGTTCCGGTTCGATGGCATGTAAGCCAGGTTTTCCCCTTTCCCACCCATCCTTTCCCCAAAATGTGGTGGTTCCGATAGCGGACTACTACATTATCCTCCCTTTCCTTCTGTATCCTCTAGGTTGGCAACGCATCTAGTACATCTCTTGTGTTGTAGATGTTCATGGGCGAAGGTAACCACTTACCATCAGGCGGTCCTTCTGCTCGTTTGCCATCCGGTATCTATAAAAAAAAAAAAAACTTGAAAGTATTTTATAAAGTTTAAAGAACTTTTTACTCTATTAAATATGAACACTATACATATGTTGAAATAGTAACTAGACCGTTTAAAAATAGGTAATAGGCATCGCGATATGGCAGTCGCACTGTAATTTCCATGATTTGATACTGAAAGGTTTTGGCTTGGTATTTGCCAATAGCTATTAAATGATCATTACTGCCACCTGTAAGTTAGGGCCCGCAAACCTTACGCCTCCGCGACGTTTTAGCGCAAAATTGATTCCCTGATGCTATCTAACCTCCCGAGGGAATTGTGGATAAATAAATACTTTAGTATAATCTTCAGAGATCTGAGACAGGCCAGAATTACGGCACGCCGGATATATTATTGCATTTTAATTCCATAGCCGACACACCTCCGTCGTATTACGATTGAACATGATTTAATGACTTATTGTAAGTATACATATTTAAATTACGAGTAAGTTCATTTTTCACAAAAGTTTTAAGGCCATAATGTTCATTGCGTGTACTGATGCGATCTTGATTTCACGCGGCAAGAGTTACTACATTAAAATTGAATTTAACTTTTAAACTCTGCTAAAAATGCTTCTACATGCATATAGAGATATATACACCGTAATAATTTTGATGCAATACAAGCATATACATGCAATATAAGCATTCTTAATTATGATAATGATTAACAGAAATATGGCAATATCCAATTTTTTGATTATGATATATATTTGACAATGCTGTGTATTGTCCAATTGGGATATGTTTCTTAAAGCGAAGCTGACATTCACATAAAACGGCATTGATTTCCTCTATTGCAATACGCAATGCTTCCGAATGGACAGAGAATGAAGGACAAAATCATATATCACTCAGTTTTCTGCATACCTAGATGCTACGAATGTACGTAGGTAATAACTTACTTTCTTTGAACTGTACGAATTATTATGATGTAATAAGTTTGTGTTTTTGCCAGTGGTATCTATACCCCGCATAAAGAAACAGTTTAATAACAGTTGCCGTGCACCACATTTAAATTATAAGTCCGTAAGTCTAATAAATGACCTAATACATACATTTACAATGTCTTAGCGTTCGTGCCGATCGGAGATTTTCAATAGCTATGTAGCTTGGGGAATAGGCATCTTGCTTTAGGCGTTCCGCACTAAATAATGAGTATTGAATTAATTATTGAGCTTCTTAATTGTATCATACTGAAAACAAAATAAATTGTCAACATAAGAAACTAATAATAATTTCTAGATAGTAGCTTGTTTATCGTAGTTAAACTACTTTAAAATCTGTCATTATTTTATAAATATATTGAGAGATTCTGATATGTTTTCCTATGTCTATAGATATGTCAACAATAAGTGACTAATACGCGGATTAAGTTTCGCAGCTTCATAACTTTTTTCCCTGTGTGCTGCTGGGTAGGCTGTTTGTTTTAGAATTTCCGCACAATTTAAAATTATTACAAGATGTACAACGTAAACAAACACTGATTTTTTTCACATCAAAATGGGGATAAAATAAACCCATAATCTATTACAGCCTGGATTTTAAAAATCATCGGATCTGATTAGATTATAACGTTTAATTTGATAAAACATCTAACCGACAACCACGCGAAGCTGCAAAAAAGTCCGAGAGTTTTTATAAAATGTGAAAATAATTTATATTCAGTATACTGAATAAAAAAAACCAAAGAGCTTATATGCTTATGTATTCTTTGAACTACAGAACAACTCTCAATTAGCTCTTTAGCACTTGAGGTCATACGATAAAATGTAAGCAATATATAGACGGGTCGATTCTCACCTTTCGCGGCAAAATCTCGTTTAGGAACATCGATAAAAGTTGTAAAATGCAAATGGCTCTAGTGAAATGTTAAGAATCTTACGCCTACACGGAGTATTTACTGTTATCTTTTTTAGATAATTTGAGTACATAATTTGCTATTATAATGTTATGCCAAGAAACGTGGAGATGTCCCTTTATTTTATGTCGAATAAAAATCTTTAATATATTGAGAGATTATAATTAAATATAAGCTTTTGTTTACGATTTCTTTTTTTTAATATATTGAGCTGAGTACAAAGATATATTTTTCCATTAAAACAAGAGCAGTTGTTTACACGTATAAAGGGTATTGGTACAGGTGTTTGTGTACCTTTGTAAGTGCCAATTGCAACCAGATTCATAAATATTTGATCCAAATTTACAATTACAATTTTTATTTTTGTATTAGATATATTTAATGAATTTTTCTTTTATTTTTAGACAATTACATTTAATATACATTTGGCGTTATATATTTTTTTTATACAAACTTTTAGTATTTTAAAACTGTCTTTTGTTTCAATGTACAAATGAATTGGTAGAAGAATAGACGCAATTTTTTTTTTTTTTTACTTATGTATTGTATTTACATACTTTTAATTTTATTAGTTTATTAAAAAATATTACATGAACATAAATTATATAACTGAAACTATTCACTTTTATGCCACGCTTGTATTAACTCATTAATAATAATCTTTGCCGAATTTAATTTGAACTAAGCTAATGACAGTATTAGCTGAAAGAATTATAAATAATTAAAATATTTAATCAATCCAACTATAAAACAATTGTGTATTTTCCAGAAGAGAGTAATATGAGCGATTAATTTTTTCGCGTTTATACCTTTTTGATTTTGGTCTTTTGGAATCGTTTTATCTAAGTGGGTATAATTTCATGGGTATCAAATTTAGTCGATAAATTTTGAACCAACATTGTAATCAAAGGGTTTATACATATTTATGAGCAATTATTCATGTTGTCCCTGAGTTTTTCTATAAAAGTAGAGTCGTGATAGCAGCACGATCTTTTTTATATTATTATGGAATTGTAATAGTAATCTAAATAAATCTCTTTTAGTCAAAAATGTTTTATAACGTTACTATGACGCTTTGCCCCTTAATCGCTTCACTTGCCAACCCTTGCTCGGGGGCTTGATTGCTAAAAAGAAAATTATAATATCCAATTATCGTGTGTTTTTATTATTAATTCAAATATCGCGCGCAACGTACTTTATAAAACAAACAAGTAATTTGGCGTAGCGGCTAAAATCATTTTTATATCATAAATAGTACGACTATATTATGTTAAAATAATAAATGCAGACTTAATTTCAGGTTCAACGACATTGTCACAGAATATGGATGAAACCAAGCTAAATCACATCAGATGTATTGTAAAATAAATAATATTGAAAATTTTATAATATATGCAAAGTTATACCATGAAAAATACTCAATTGCGATGCAGATGTTCAGTTATTACAAAAAAATATATTAACTTGACATTTGAAGTGCTATGAAATATGTTTTTTTTTAGCTTCACCCTGTATTCTGCACGTAAGTAGGCAGAGATAACTGAGAACTTAGGGGTAAAAACACTCCGTTCTCTTTAAACATTTCCGTTTCCACTTTTCGAATTGAGGCAGAGTGCATTTGAATTGAAATAAGCTAAAGTGAGACATTATTTGGTTTTACTTTTTACCATACTAGCTGAAATACTCCATACTGGTAATTTCTAGAAAGCTTGTACACAAATATGCATTTCTTGTCGGCTTGAATATCAGAGTAGAAACGTGTGTTCCAAACAATAATAATTCATTTATGAGTATACATACAAAGCAAAAGCATTTTTTTTAACGTAGATTCGATTATGTTAACCTGTTACAGGTAACAGGTAGAAATGCCAATACAGGTAGGTCTTTATTACCATTATAGTTTGGCGTGGACGTCATCATATATTTTTTTGTAATTAAGTGTGCACAGAACTAATCATTAACACTTACATTTATTTAAATAGATAGACTATTATTATAGCAATAACATAATTAAATTTCAAAAAATTAGGATAGATAGAGATTTTAATTTTAAAAAAAAATTTTGAATTTTTCTAATAAAAATATTTTTATGTCAAAACAGTTATATTAATACGTAAAGGAAAAGTAGTGTTGCCACAAAAAGTATGTAGACGGGGAAGTATGAAATTTGGTATACGAGTATTATAAGTTGATATGCGGAAATAGTATTTATAGGAATTAGAAATACATTGTAATAAAAGCATGTTTGCTTTTTGTTTTTTACGAGCACTGCGTTTGTCAAACACATGGTTTGACATCATACATTTTTTTTATAACGTAGAGACATACATACATGTTGCAAAGCGATCGCATCAATGGGTATACCTAGTAATACAATTAAGATAATTATATATACATAAATGTTTGGATGATTGTGGCAAATAATCATTTATAACAAATTTACTTATTATTAATAATAGGTATTGTGTATGATAGGTTAATACTGATTAATGTGCACTTATATTGTTCAAATTTCAAGTTATTTTTTATTAATTAGGTATTTATTAGGTGGTAGGAGGTTCGTCCTCCGACTGGCTCGCGACCACTATGATGTCAAAGACGAACCGCCAAATATCTAATGATGTGTTCCGGTTCGATGGCATGTAAGCCAGATTTTCCCCTTTCCCACCCATCCTTTTCCCAAAATGTGGTGGTTCTGATAGTGGACTACTACATTGTCCCCCCTTCCATCAGTATCCTCTAGGTTGGCAACGCATCTACAACATCTCTGGTGTTGTAGATGTCTATGGGCGAAGGTAACCACTTACCATTAGGTGGTCCTTCTGCTCGTTTGCCGTCCGTTATCAATAAAAGAAAAAAAAAATATTAAAGCTGGCCTGAAATATAAAATATAAATAAAAAAAAACTAGTGCTCAAGCGTGGTACGTGGTATAGAAGCATTTTCGGATTTTGGCTGGTTTAACAACTATAACTTCGTAAATAAATCAAAGTGAACATTTACGACACAACTTCATTTAAACTATAAATAATTATGAGCCCGACACTAAATCAAAACAATTTACACATGAAAATGTCTTTAATAACGATGAAACAACAGTCTTTTATTACTATTCGAAATTGCCGCTCTCTGCCGATAGTTAGACGCTAGTCTAGTTATATTTGTATAGACATTATGATATCTGCATAGTTTTCTTTGTTTGTTAAAAATATTTTTTCATATTGCTTTTTAAATAAGCTATAATGCTTCTCTCTATAAAAAATCAGGGGAATTTGACATGTCTTATTTTCGTTACGCATTAAATAATAATTTTACTTATAATATCTATGGAATCAAATTGAATTATTTAAAGAATTCAAATTAACAATGATATGAAAATTATCAACTTAAAATAATCATTAACGTCTTTATATCCTCGAGACTTTGATGTTATGCGAAATATAAAAGCATTTTATACATAAACATATTTTAAAGCTAATTTTAACATTTTAATGTTCTTATTAAATAAACAGTATTCTTACCTATGAAAATGAATATGGAAATAAATTTATCATATTAAATTTATATTTATTTATAGTAGGCTATCTACTATTTCAGAATAAGTAATTTTTAAACTAAATATATTTGGTTGGTCAAAGCAGAGCAGACCGGTCTTCGACTAGTGATGTACCCACCGTCGAGTCCAAATGAGACGTGGCATCCGCCGTCCATCCTTACGCACCCCGCGGCTATAAAGGTGCGCCATAAAACGGGTCTCATTTTATGACCATTTGACGAAGTTATATACGTTTTTGAAGCCATTTCTTAGACGAACCGACCATTGTGCCTGCATGACCAGTCCTCAGTGCGTTCTTGCTGTTCGTATTATACTAAAATGTAGCTGAACGAATGTACCATTTATTTTCTCTGCGTAATGTTTTTATAACTTATATATTTGCAAATATGTTATTTATATTTGCACATATAACAAGCAATATGAAATATCCTTCTACTTCTTTTGTTTGTAAGACCTACTATCGTTGGATAATCGATTTAGGATAATTCGTTTCCGAATCGTGCTCATAGAAAGTAGGAGCTCGGGCTATCGTCGTGGAAATCTGCAATCTCGACAATGCTGTATCAATATTCATGCTACGGTCGCGACCCCTTCTATTTGCATAACTGCACATTGCGTTTTCTTTGGTTGCAACTGTTCCATTGTTTTATGATCTAAATGACCACGCGATGTAGGGATAGTCACGATAGGGATGTAAACACACATAGGTCTACTCCGATGTCATGTACGATATTCGGTGGGTGGATACTATGAGTCTGTGGCCTCTCATTCAATCGCGATATTAGGTAAAATATTTAAGAGTTAGCGAAGTGGTCTTTAAATCTCAGGCCGTAGCCGCCAATGGATCTGACAGGAGGACGGTGAGCCCGTTGTAAGATAAGATCGACTCCCATAGCGAACAGTTTGTCAAACTGTTCCTTACTAGTTCAGTCGTTTTCAATATCAGATTAGTAGCTTCAATGTTGAGTTATGCATAGAAGCCAGCATAGGCATCACGATCTATTGTATGTAATAAATAAAAACCGGTCCAGTGAGTTTGGCCCGCCCGCCGATAGCCTACGTGCTTAAATGCTACAAATAATAGCGAAATGTGATCATAACATTAACCTTTATTTCTTATACTAAGTGTCAGTGGTGGTATTTTTTACAAACATATAAAACAATGCAACAAAATTGTCAACTCATATCATAGTGTACTTCTATCTATCAAGCGTTTAGTCAACTACGATACATGAATAACTAATTTAATATATATGAATACGGTAATAAAAATTTATTACTGCTTTTAAATAATAATAAATTAGAATTTATATATCTAATAAATAAATTTATTAGATAAATTTGTAATTGGTTACGTTATGTCGTTACTCGTTATACATTAAGCGAACTTAAAATGGTTATATGTATTTTGTAAAAGTACAAACAGATTTCTTAAAAAATATATAGGTATTATTTAAATTTTTTAATAATCGATATTATTCTAATTATTCTTTTCAAACAATCCAATTATGTCCAATGAAATTAAAATAATAAAATCTTTTAATTTTACAAATATTATGTATATGTATATATGTGTATATATGTGTATATATATATATATATATATATATA
>JAKGSA010000089.1:418780-454308 GCA_033558755.1 Philaethria dido | reverse complement strand
TATATATATATATTATTTTTACGATGGGCTACGATGGGCTTAAAATATAGAAAATACTAACTACACATACATTATATACATTGCTTTATTCATCATGTATATATTTCGTTGTACTTAGCTAAATGTAGATATAGCCTTAGACGTTTTAATAATATTGTCGCTGTAAATCACAGCAAGATATTGATCGTAAATATAGTTGCGATTTATGACAAAATACATAAATCTTTTACCGCCTGCACGATATATGTATGCTGATGCTGGTTGCTTCTTACTAATAAAATTGTTCCTTTTTCTTTTTCATCTCTATCATAATAATAAAGAATGTAACATGTAAGTTCATTAGTAATTACTTTAAAAAGAATAATGTATAAAATCCGAAATTTTGTCGATTTCTAAAAGATGTCCCAAAATTAACGCAAGATTGACTTTGCCGCCATTTGCTATTATATTCATTATTCATTCGCTATTAAAAGACTAAAATGGCATTTTCTATTTAATTCAAATCTTGCGTTAATTTTGGGACACCCTATACAAACGATTTTTTAAAAATGATATTAATTTAACACTTTTAGAAAACTCAACGTTTCACAGTTCAGTAACCCCAGATCACAGGTAGACTCACGTTTTAAAAATGTGTTCTCGTGTTCCAAAATATAAATAATCAATCCCGTTAATATAGTTTAATTGTATACTTTAAGTACACAAATAAATATTTAAAATAGTAGAAGCGAATATTTTTTTTTTTTTTATGGATAACGGATGGCAAACGAGCAGAAGGACCACCTGATGGTAAGTGGTTACCTTCGCCCATGAACATCTACACCACCAGAGATGTTGTAGATGCCTTGCCAACCTAGAGGATAGAGACGGAAGGGGAGGATAATGTGGTAGTCCGCTATCGGAAATGGGAAAGAATGGGTGGGAAAGGGGAAAACCTGGCTTACATGCCATCGAACCGGAACACATCACAAGATATTTGGCGGTTCGTCTTTGACATGATAGTGGTCGCGAGCCAGACGGAGGACGAACCTCCTACATTTTAAATATATTTGACACAAGTAGTATCTAAATGATGAACGCTATTGGAATTAATGGAGAAACATAACCGAGAACATTTGTTGATAGTATATATTTGGCGAGAAGTATTAATCTACAGTTTAATTGATATGTTGGTTTGAGTTATAGAATCTGATCTAGGTCCAAGCGTATAAGATGTTCCTCAGGCTATTATATTGAGCAATTTATTTATATTGATCCTCATACCATTTCCTATCTACACAGACAACGCCCGACTACTTTATGCACTGGCACTAAATGCGAAATAATATCATAAAGAAATAAAATTGAACCAATCAATAACATAATATCTTCTTAATTAAGTATCGGTTTCCTTGAGATTTATTATAATTAAAATGTTTTCCTTCATGAGAATATTTCGATTATTTAAATAAAGCATAAAATATGTCAGAAACAATAAGACAACATGTAAACATAAAAAATACTTTAGTCTTGAATGCTTCAAAGATTTACAGTTTCTTTCCTATATTCTTTTACATTTTAGTCCTGAGCATATAACATATAACAAAGATTTTTATGCTCTAATTTGGAATCTTATTTCTCCTCTAATAATATTAGAGGACCTGATTATAGTAGTACAATCATCACCATATTAAGACGTAAAGGATAAACTTTGAACATCTTTTTACGAAAATTATGCTGACGGAAAAGTATGAGATTTATTACAATCACACTTTACGTAGAACCTTTTTATATAAAGTGACACAAACATTGCTAAGACAACGCGCCTTATCCGTATCAAAGACTAGTACCTATGTCTAGTTGTGAAGTGACTTTGTAATTGTTATTAATATATTATTTGGTATTAAAAATATGATATTCTAACTTTGCTGAGTGTTAAACTTGACCTTTTTTTTATACTAAAAATTCAATTAAAATATTTACTTGATTATCAATAACAAAAAGGTGCTCGTAACGAATCGATTTTAAATCTTTCCGCTTTGTTTAAACTGCTAAAAAGCTAAATCAGTAAAATACACTTTGTGAAACATTAATGAAATTCATCTCTATATAATACTGCGGATAGCCACAAATTGGTACATATACTAATGTATTCTTATTAATTATATGTATTCTTTGGTGGTAGGAGGTTCGTCCTCCGTCTGGCCCGCGACCACTATCATGTCAAAGACGAACCGCCAAATATCTTGTGATGTGTTCCGGTTCGATGGCATGTAAGCCAGGTTTTCCCCTTTCCCACCCATTCTTTCCCAAAAATGTGGTGGTTCCGATAGCGGACTACTACATTATCCTCCCCTTCCGTCTCTATCCTCTAGGTTGGCAACGCATCTACAACATCTATGGTGGTGTAGATGTTCATGGGCGAAGGTACCACTTACCATCAGGTGGTCCTTCTGCTCGTTTGCCATCCGTTATCCATAAAAAAAAAAATGCATATAATTTACACATAATATATGTAATTAAAAATTTTTTTTCATTCTATAATCGAACTATTGCATTATTGTATTCAAATATCATATAACGTATCCCACTCAAATATTGTGCCATTAAATAATATAAATAGTACATACGTAACATTTCAATTTGTATCGTAATGGACCTTGATTTTATGCTTCATTTAATTTTGACGTGCACCCAAATCTTAACTCTGTCACAACAAACGCAACAAGTTTTTTTTCAAAGTTGTAGCTAATTTATTCAGTGCACCGAGCGCCGGCTATCCGACCAATTTGTCACGGACAAATTTTCTATTAACTTAACTGATGTAACGTATATGTGCGCGTTTTATCCACGATCTGTAACAATGGAACATATTTATTATATGTATGAACTTTCCATGGCTATTTAAGTAAAACTATTTTCTGTTATCACATATTTAATGAGCGATTCAAGCCTAATTATACATCAGTCATGGGAATGTTTTATAATATGCCTTTTTAATTGTGTAAAACATATTTTTTATAGTAAAATTTTACATTAAATCAGTACAGAAAATTGAAAATTATATTTGTATAAAAAATACAAAATATAGGTATAAAATTATTGATATTTTTTATCGTGGGGGAAAATGACCACAACCTTCCAACAAAAGGAAATAAAGATCAATTACATGATAAATAGAAAGAATCAAAATTGGAAGAGGCCTTTGCCGACTGGCATACGGATCTACAGAAAATGAGGAAAAGAGACATAATAGATTAACCTACGTTAAGAATTTTATGTTAGATTATAGATAGATTAAGAAATTTGTTTAGGATTAAGATCCGAATAAAGGGCTATATTATTATTATTATTATTATTGTACATTGTAACTGTTTTCGTGTGTAGGCAGAGGTAGCTTTGTGACCTTAGTTTCTAAATGAATAACTCAACTGAAATATATACTTTCAACCCATTATAGAAATACAAACATATATGGGCCAACTGTGCCGCTATATTAATTTCATTGTAAATATTGCACTGTAGTATAAAATTTTGAGTGTAATAAATATATTTTTTTAATTCTTTTCCTAAGTTTTAAAGTAAAATTATACATATGAAATACCATCATAGCAAAATAGTAATATTCTAGTTCTTAAACTTCTATTGTATTATGAGCTGGTATACATATAAAAATAAGAATGCCAATAGCGTGAGAACTGCTAGTGACCACTTCAAAATTATTCTAAATACGTCCGATTCACGTCCTTGATGCGTGACTAGCTAGCAAAGCACAAGGTTTTACATGGAAATACTTACTTCGCACGCATACTTACAGTACAGCTCATAAAGAAATGCTTATTGCGATAACTATAAAATGATGCGAAAAAATGCTCAGAATATTGAAATGCAATTGGAACCATTCGTAAACTTTTTTAACAAAATATTTATTATTCGTAAACATTTTATATATACGTCAAATCGTTAACTTCAAAATTTGCCAGCAACCTCCATGAAAACCTAATGTAAAATCGTTCTGTTATGTTCAATTTTTTAAAGTTTTTTTTTATTTACTTTATATGCTGTTTACCAGCAGATTTACCTTCTACCTACAGAATGTCTCGATCGAGGGATCAACAGTGGCCCACAGGTAAGGCACCTGAATACCTATTCATCCACCAAAAAAAGTTGTGTGTTTTGTTTTAAATGGGATTCTCATTGACAACTGAAAAATATAGCCTTAGCCTCTACGTATCATACGTCAGGTCTACGCATGTTACACTTAAATAAAATATTTTTTAGAAAATCAAATGTTAACAATACCTTTAAACGTATATAACGCCTGTCGTGGCACAGAGGCACAAGCGTGCGACTGTAAACGCGACAGGTTGTGGGTTTGATTCCCACTCCAAGAAATGTAAAATTTAGTATTTTCATTTCTTGGGTTTGGTAACAAGGCAAAGCACGGCGTTGAGTTCCGCCACTCAATACTAGATTCTCTGGTTCCCTCTGCCTACCCTGCTATATGCGGGATATAGCGTGAAGTTAAAAAAAAAACCTTTAAACGTAAACGAAACCGTGAAAGATTACTTTAAATAATAAGCACTTTCGCACCGATTCTCTGTGTAAAATTGGAATTTGTCTTTTATTATCTGTGATAAAGAGTTTTATTAGCATGATTATTGCCTTTCAAAGGTGATAGCGGAAAAAAACCTGTGATTATTTTTTCTATGACCAATCTTAAACCACTAGTATAATATGTTACGTAGGCAATAACTTGAAGTAATTTTTTTCTCTATACCTACATCTTATCACAAATTAGAAAATTGTCTTGTGGTTCGGTTCGTTTCCGCTTGTTAGCATCAGACAGAAATTAAATATTTACGCCTCGAAAACAATTAACCTAAAAATGTATGGCAACAATAAAAACATATTATTTTCAAGTAAACAATAATATGAAGTTACTTGAGGTTGAGTTTTGCCATTTAGCACAAAAAGTTAGCGATTAAGTAGAGAATGGACTGCTTGAATATTAAGTTCTCTTTCCCTGCCCTGCTACATAAGATAGATGCGTAAAACTAAAAAATATAGTGACCAAGATTGGAGCGCCTATAGATACCTAAGTATGATTAAAAATACAGTTTGAACAAAAACATAAACACTAGCTTACATTTACATTATTACCGCATAAACAAGTCTTTTATTCCCGTTTCGGAACACTTCTTATAGTTTGTTTTCCGGAAAAAGAAAATAACGTGGGAATTTGACGTGATAGGCTACGATGACTTACAAGGTATTTTACGTATGTAGTAAAAACAGATTGCTAATTGAACACTAATTAATAATAAAGTCAAAGTCAAAGTCAAATAATTTTATTCAAAATAAGAAGTTACAAGCTTAATTTTTTGAACGACAAATAATTTACCATCGGTTCACTAAATTTAATGCCTCAGACCTGAGAAGAACCGGCGCAAGAAACTCAGCGGGACTTTTTTTTTTCCAGTCAAGTTCAAATTGCGTCGTCTAACAGCCAACTCTAATATTTCAATAACGTGAAATTACGGGCCGTTTGAATCCTTCATAATTAAAAACCATAATTAAAAAAAAATTGTAATATATAAACACGAGAATAAGAAAATAAAATTACAATATCATATCATAAGATGAAATTGAGTATTCAACTAGATATCCTTACTAATATTATAAATGCGAAAGTAACTCTGTCTGTCTGTCTGTCTGTTACGCTTTCACGCCTAAACCACTGATGACCGAAACCACCGATTTTGATGGAATTCGGTAGGAAGATAAAACTGTGCTTGAGAAAGGACATAGAATACTTTTTATCGAGAAAAAAATGGTAGAAGGAGACAAAATAAGGGATGAAAGTTTGTATAGAAATTCCTTATTGTCAAACATAAAATCATGTAAAATTGTTCAACTGTTGACAATTTTCACACCTAAACCACTCAACCAATTTTGACAAATAGTCTAGACCTTGGGAAATACTATAGGCTACTCCTTACCACGTTGCGCGATATCACCGAATAACATGCGGGCGAAGCCGCGGGCGGAAAGCTAGTATTAAATACGGTATGCACTATGCCTGGACCATAGTGTTTGGCGCTCCGTTCTTTCTGACTACCCCACTAGGGATAAAGCGTGAAGCTAAGTAAGTAAGTATATTAAATATGTAGACTAAAATAGAATACAGAAAATAATAAATTTTGTTACCTGAAAAGTGTATAATTTATAAATCGATTTGGAATATTCATTATACATTTAAATTGGTATACTTTAATAATCCCATATCGTTCCTATGTTAGGATCTAAGGATTGGATCCTAGTGATGTCGAAAGAACCTTCAAATATTATGAGGCACATCTATAACAATTTGGGTATTTTTAGGTAATAGTTTTCTAATAGCTCTTTTAAAGCAAATGATATCCCATAAAAACTTACATGTGTAAATATGAGTCAAGTTCGATATAAAGAATACGTGATGGACAATCACATGTAAGCATGTAAGCTTCGTCGATAAAAGAGATGAGATATAAATGAATACTTGGATATACGTTCTGTAGATAATAGTGAAATTTATTTATAAATAAATCAATAAATAGAAGCCTAGTATTTGACTTCGCTGGATTTTCAAATATAATATATGAAAAAAGTATTTTTATTTTTCTTTGCTATTATTATAATAACTAAAAAGTAACTTATGTTTTAGATGACACGTTACTGTTTTAATCTTTATATTGATCTATATATAAATACGTGAAGCAAAAACTTTGGACCCTTTTTACGAAAATTACGCCGACGGAGGAGCATGAAATTTAGCACACTTATAGTTTATCTATATAAACTCCTTCTCTGTAGAAGATGTGCAGAATGCTAACATTTTTTTTAAATAATGCATAAAAAGTATATAAAATTACCATGATTTGACATCTATGTTTATATAAAGTGATATATACAGTGCTAAAGACGACGCGCTGTTAACGCGTCAACGAGGACACTAGCTTATTACAAATACTGTTAGTTTTTTAATAATAAAAGTGTAATATTAACATGCACAACTTCAACATGCACAAAAAACTCAAGAGTTTTTCTTAAATACCTAATTAGTAAAATTTAATTACCTTTTTTTAGGTAAGGCGTAACTTTTTTACATTTTAAGTAATAGGTACTTATATCCTTTTAACAAATTTTAGAGATTTATGGGTAGCCTGTACTTAATGGCTGAAGCATTAAAAGTATATATGGGTTAAAGAGGATTTTGTTTTACACCTACATCCACTTTGCTGGACATATGTTTTACTTCTTAACGAGACATGTTGAGCTAGTACTCTGTATGTGTCGAGCATGCCTATCAGTGCTTTGTTAGGCTAAACGCATCCCATTAGCTTGCTCGTGCCTTTTGGCTTAATAATTGGTTGAGAATGGATACTCCATCGTCGGTAAAATATTCAATTTCTTGAAATAAATTAAATTGGTAAAAAATATATTAGGTAGGGAACATTTTTTTTAAAAAAGATCTATCCTTGTATCTAGTTACATAATATTATATGCCAACATTTGCAGGTTAACGTTTATTTGACCTGCAAATCGTCAAGTTGTCTCATGATTGGATCTCGAAAGGTTCAAGCATATGTTCATAGGTTGAGTGTGCCGTTGATAAAAATTAACAAAATTGTTTTAAGGATTTAGCGAAGACGGTGTACGGCCACGTAATTAGCGAGACGGAAGCCGGGTAGTTAGTGCAAGGGGCGGGATGTCGTCGCAACGATAAATCATAAGTGTGCTACACTCGCTGGGCGTACTGGGGGCGGAGCGAGTGATTTTTAAACGGTTTTTTGAGTTTCTCAACGGCCAATGCCCGAATCCATTCGGGCATCCTTTTCTGGTGCTCCGTCAACGTGGCGACACTTTTTCGTTAATTAGGAGAACCATCATTAATGCCAATTTTCTGGACAGCTATATTCATTCGAGCAACCTCATTTTACAATTGGATGAGTGTTATATTCCTTCGTAAAATTAAATAAGTTTGAAAATATCAATTAAATGTCGCATTTATTGAAGACTATATGGCAATAGTTTCAAAAGCATGTAATTTCTGCAGTATATAGCAGAGAGTTGTCACCCTACAATTACTAATTAATAACCCTCAGTCGGCCGGCACAGGCATGTTTCGGGTTTTGGACTGTATTTGTGCTTGCGTGCTTGTTTTTGTGCGGTACCCTTTCTATTGTTCTCTGTGGTATCACAACATGTTGCCCTTAATTCGTTCTCACTGGCTCATGAGTTCTGAATACTGATTGCTATCAAACGTTGAGCTTAGTTCAGAATATCTTAATTTTATGGCGTCTGTAATTTTATAAAACAGTAAAAAATATTTATTAAGATGTATGAATGTGATCAGTTTTTATTTTAACTACTTCGTAATAAATATGTATTTTAGTTAGTAATGAGTTACTAAAAATATTTTAAATTTATCCTTCGTTCTGATTTTTTTAATCATATCAGTATTCAACATCTTTTTTTAATTTTCAATTTAAATTTTCTTGACTTACATAATAATTTTATGTTCAAGCATTTTCTACAAGCGTTATTGGCACTATGTGTCCATTTAAATTAATTGCAGTCTGGTCAGAGAAGTCGCTAAGTGAAATTTTTGTATGCTTAAATATGAGAATTGCGAAATTGCGAATAAAGTCCAATCAATAAATCATCGTGTGGAATCTAGGCCCGTCTAAGCAACTAGAAAATTTTAATTCTTAACGTTCTTAAGAAGTATTTTTTAAATATTGTCTTATAACAAGACTTAAAAAACGCAAATGTATGAAGCAATAGTAAATATTGTTATGAAAAATACTCCATACTATGTTAAGTCCCCAACAAGTGATCTTTTCGGGGGCGTCACTATCTACATATTTATATGAGATAAAAATTCAAAACCAGTTTCCTTCCAACGAGTCGTTTCTAACAAGAATTTTTGACTCACACAAAAATAAATACTGTTTACGAAACATGAGAAAGGCATGAAAGGTAACGTCTATAATAAATGGCCAAAACTCTAATTTAAACGCAAATGTCAGTTTAATAAGGCTTATTTTTGATTAAGATATGTTCCGGTTGTTAATTCAGAACCAAGTTGGAAATGAAAAGCTATATAACAGTATTTATTATGACATTCAACAGTAAAGTACAAAATTGATTTGATCCAGGCTTATGGCCGGGCATAGTTTAAATTTTATACCTGATGTGTTGTTGTATTATAATTGCTTACTAGTTCTATTTGTAGTACTTAGATACGTTTAGAGTACTCTTACCTACATGCATTATAACAGACAACAGACCTTAGTCTTTCGAGGATTAGCTATTTGTCATAAAAATTCTATGGACGACATAATATCTTGTTTTTAAAACAAAATTGTATATAGTTAAAGTTTATTGCTCGTAAAAATTACGAGCATAATCCAGACGTGAGAATATAGTGGGCACTTTGTTCTCGGCTTAAAACAACCAGCCACGATAAGGATTCGCTTTGCTCTTCCGATGTCCCTTGAGAAATCACTGAGATATTTGCTATCTTACTTAGTGCATTCGTGATTTTTATAGGCAGTGATTTGTGTGCTAGGTATCTATAGAGCTTTACCGTAAATTGTTTAAACATTTAATTATTTTAGATATCTAAAATCTCTTTGTTCCTATACAACAGTATCTATATTATATGTTCTATGTTTACAATTTTTTATGTAAAATAAAGTTTTAGTCGCTTCAACAAATTCTTCTTAAAATTTGCTAATAACATTAAAACTAATTAATCGATATGGTTGAGTTAATTAGGTGCCTACAACAAAACATGCGTAGCACTAAGAAATCGTGTATTTTTTACTAACATACACAATAAATAATACTTCATTTTATATTTAGCTGAAACTAAAATGCGGGTTATTTTAGTGCGCTGTGGACAATGCCGAGCCAAAAGTAACCACAAGCTTCAAACGAAGAAAAAAGAGAAAGATTCAATAGTCCTCCACTGCCCACGCGACAACCAATGGCCACTCAATCGTTCAGCCTACCAATGTCTCAAAAACTGTAGAGTCGATTAATAAGAAAACGATATTTACATTTTGTATGACTTAGTTATTATAGGAATTAGAATATTTTTCAATTATTTATTACTTATGAAAAATGGGCTATAATTGATAACTGTTTTTTAATTAACTCGTGGACGTATACACGTTTTTAAATTCAAAATAAAGGAAACTCTATAATACTAGGTATTTCATAAAAATTATATTTAAATGGATAATTTTTTATTTTTTGTTCTTCATATATATTATGTAATTTTAGTTATTGTCAAATACAGTTCATTTTATATATTTAGATTAATAATGTTTACTTATTAATATAAGTGTAATTAATTATAAATATCACGTTCATATTTTATGAACTCCCAATATTCTTCTGTTCTAGCTAAAGAATGACACAGCGCTAAGTCTTAAGAGATACCTCGATTCTTTGAACGTAAACTTTGAGGCAGCCTCGCTAACAAGGAACAATTGACTCAAGATATTTTTTAAATATCCGTTGAGTAATGACATCCATTATATTTATAAATACAGACTTATATAAGTACATTGACATCAATGTGGTACAGTTCTTGTGTTTGGCTGTAGCCGATGATTGTGGCCTTAAAATATCTTCATTTCTTTGCTCCGGCAGGAAAAAACACCGCGATGAGTATCGCACTTAAAAGGCAAAAAGGAAAGATGCGTGGAGCTCTATAGTTTGTTTTTTAAATAAAATATCAAAGAATAAAACGATTTAAAAGTAACATGAGTTTCTACGTTTAGTTTGGTTAATGTCATTGTAACCTTGTAATAAGTGGGCCTAAAGCATAATGTGTAGATAAGGTACGTTCTCCATTCCGTGCTATCAGAACAATACATTGCCTACACGACGTGCGACTCAATGCTTTCAAGTCAGATTAAGTAAGAAAAGGCTCGTTATTAATAACAGCCAATAACTTAACCGCAGCTTGAAATATCGAATCTACTTTCGCTTAAGCGACAGCAATTTATTATCTGACCTAAGAATGTTTTTCCGGATCGAAGGGTTTTGTCATTGCCGTATGAGATTTATTTTCAAAGTATATCTGTTTTGTGTATACAAAACGTGTTTCGTCTTAAAAATTTAACAATAGATTTAAAGGAATTAATTAATTTAATTTAATTTAATTTATATCAACCGCCAAGAAATAAATTAGTTATTTACATATGTATTACTCCATAATTTATTGGCGTGATACGGGTCGAGAATAAAGATTTTTGTAAAGTATCCCAAAAACATGCATTCAAATTACCCATCGTGGGAATAAATTAAAGCTCTTTTTAAGTTTACTAATATAATATAAATAAACTAAGCTCAAGATATCGCAGTCGGTGTCGCTGTTACTTATATTTTATTGCTAATGCAGTAATCATTCGTAACATATAAAAGTTTTAATTTGCAATAAATTTTAAATGACGCGAAACAAGTACAAATGGGTAAGTTAGCTTCTAATTTAACATAGTTTTCTCAAGATGAAAAGCTACTAAAAATAAATGATTTAGAAGTATAACAAAAGTAAGAAATTAAGTTTATTTATGGCAGTGGTGCTGCGTTTTATCTTTGAGCCTTAAGCCGATCTTAATGCTCCGCGCCGAAGAAAGCTTTTAAGATTCCCCTATCCCTAGAGCTATGAAGATCATTGTAGTATTAAGGTTTTCTGTTTTTTACTTGTTTGTGAGTCGCGCATGTGCTGGACATGTATAAGCATCTTAAAGAGTTTTTTGTCTACCATTTCTTAGTAACTTCGATACTTGTTTGTAAATAAAAGAAATACTTACATGCTAGATGTTAACTTTTCATCGTTTTTAATACTCGATTATTAGTGTGGTATTCGATTTTTTATTTTATAGGATGACATAAGATTTGTCTAGTAACACTTCAGCGCTTAAAGTATTTTTCCTTATTTACTACATATCTAACGAGTTTTATGTTGCTTTTTAAACTTAAAAAAAATAAAGCTATATTTTTCTTATTTATTGAATTAAGACCAGAAAGTAACAAGTTAAAGTCACATGTGGTACTACCTGTAAAACAAAATTAAAATAGTACAGGAACAAAGATTAAACCGAGAAAACCATTACTTTAGATCGAAACAGTCTTAGGTATATTATTTCTTGTATTTGTTGAATTAAATTTTACATTTGCTACTAATATTATATTAAAAGTAAATGTATAATATTTCTATCTCCATTTTATAATAAGCATCGTGTTGGTATACGCGTATGTAAAATGATCAATATTTAAATGTGTTTTGCAATTGGATATTTTAAGTGAAAGCAAATATTCGTCTGAAAGTGTACGTGACAGATTATTTTTCACACCCATGTTTGTTTGTAACGTAACCTTTTATTAGCCGACACGCAATTTTCAAACAAGGTATAAATAAAAATATTTTTTATATTAAACACACAAAATAATACTTTTGATATTAGAAAAATATTTTTATTCATTGTTTTTTTTAGCTTCACATTTTATCCGTCAAGTAGACAGAGAGAGTACGTAATTTTAAGCCAAAACTCGCTGGTACGTCTCATTGTATAGGGAAAAGTAGGATAGCGCTCTCGCGGCCGACTACCAACAAAATGGAGAGACCGTAAAGTCTTGGACTGGTTGTTCCATTAACGAGTGCACACACATTGCTGAGGATAGCGACAAGTGGAAACATCTCGCAATCTCACTTTCAAATGAACAAGACAGGTCATGACTACGATCACTCCGACAGGAGTGTTCGGCTAAGAAGAAGATAGAGAGAGAGCCTAGTGACATTCCGCTCTCCACTTTCTACCCGAAACCGTTGCATTGCTTGTTAAGTAGCACTTAATGCCACGCTTTATTTTACCAGGGCGGAAAAATGAAAATAAAAAATAAAATGTATATTTTTTATGTAATAAATATATAATTTGAATATAATCACTCTTCGAAGTGGGGATTAAATCCACAACCAATTGTGTTTACAGCCAGACGTTCCATTGCGTCACGAAGACTGGATTTCGTATATTCATAAATACAGACTAAAAAATATTACTTCATTTATTTTTCTCATTAATTTGTATTTTTTTTTAATTTTTTTTTATTGATAACGGACGGCAAACGAGCAGAAGGACCACCTGATGGTAAGTGGTTACCTTCGCCCATAGACATCTACAACACCAGAGATGTTGTAGATGCGTTGCCAACCTAGAGGATACTGATGGAAGGGGGGACAATGTAGTAGTCCACTATCAGAACCACCACATTTTGGGGAAAGGATGGGTGGGAAAGGGGAAAATCTGGCTTACATTTGTATTAACAATTAGCTGCAAAAAGATTTAGTCATGCAAGAACTCATTCGCCACCTAATAAAAACCGTCGGCTCCACCTAGTCTGTTACATATCACGATATAGTTATGTATAAATAATTAAAACATATTCTTGTAGGACAGAGTTGCAATCTGGACACACTATAAGACTGGTATTTTAAAATACAATTCAATTTTTATTTAAGATACATGGTTAGTTATTGAAAACTGTTTGTCATTGTGGAAATATAATCAAAATTTTATATTAGTGCACCATTTTCATATTAATAAAGTAATAATGAGCAACTTGGAAGTCACTTGGGATCTATAATTGGACTAAGTCATCAATAATCTATTTTGTTTTATTATTTTTGTTAACCACGTGATATCGCTTTTAAACTAAAGTGCTAGAACAGGTTTTATGTTAATCGTACTGTACGGTAAATATTAACTGAAATATATCAAATTATATCACATTAGTTCAATCCAAAACGTTTAGCATTTATAATCTTAACTTTAGTAGGTACTATGCAAAGGGCACTGCTTATCTAGACTTCAAATCTAATTATAATTCCTTTATAGATGAATTGGCGCCGGTTCGTAATTTAAACAGTGTCCTATGATTGGCGGGCGCCGGGTGCGCAGGCGCTCGCATATTTAGGTCACAGTGTAGGCTGAATTTAGCAAACCTACTGCCAGTTACCAGTTACCAGTGCCAGTTTTGTATTATGCGAAGTATGCAATGTATTGTCGTGGGTGTATTTGGATATTCTGTTTAGTTCGTGTGGCTTTTTTTTTCTTAATAAACGATTCATTTGGTTATGTTATTAAAGTTACTTTGTCGTCATATATCATATAAAGAACAAGATTGAGTTCAAAATTCGTTCCTATATACCTATGATTCTACACATAAAATTTTATATAAAAATATATATTGGCGTGTCATATATAGGTTATACGAGTGTGTTCAAAAAGTAAGGTGACTTTGTATTTTTAAGAAAAAATATTTATTTATTTATCAATATTTATGTTGTCCCCTTCAAAGTAATCCCCCTCAGATACAATACACTTATGCCAACGGTTTTTCCAATCGTCAAAGCACTTCTCATAAGCACTTTTCGGTATAGCCTTGAGCTCTTCCAGCGATGCAGTCTTTATCTCTTCAATCGTTGCAAATCTCCGTCCTTTCATAGGTCTCTTTAGTTTTGGGAACAAGAAAAAGTCACATGGGGCCAAATCCGGCGAATATGGTGGCTGAGGCATGATTGTGGTGTTGTTTTTGGCCAAAAAATCTCTCACCAGCAAAGATGAATGATGAGCAATTTCGGAACAAACTTCGCTGACACACGTCTCATGCCCAAAACGTTAGAAAAAATTTCATGGCACGAGCCAAGCGATATACCAACATCCTCAGCAACTTCTCTGATAGTGATTCGACGATTTTCCAGAACAATTTTCTTCACTGCTTGAACGTTTCCATCAGTTGTTGACGTGCTTGGGCGTCCAGAGCGAGGCTCGTCATTGGCATCTTCCCGGCCATCTTGGAAGAGTTTGTACCACTTGTAAACATTTTTTTTACTCAGAACAGTTTCACCTTTTTTTTTTAGTTTGTACCACTTGTAAACATTTTTTTTACTCAGAACAGTTTCACCGTATGCCACTGTCAACATTTTAAGTGTTTCGGAGCACTTTATTTTATTTTTTACACAAAATTTGATGCAAATCCATATTTTTCGATAGCAAGAAATCGCCGAGCACGCAAAACACTTATAACCTTTACGCCTCTCCCAACCAAACAAAAAATGCTATACACTTGAAACTTGGTACAGATGTTCGGGAAGAGTGTACCAACATAACAAAATAAAAAAATCGATAATCGAAAGTACGTTGCCCGCCAAATTTGAAAAGTCACCTTACTTTTTGAACACACCTCGTATATGGCGAACCTTGGAGTTCAGTACAAAAATGTAATTTGCAGTAATTTTTTATTACTATTTCAAAATCCGTAAATTAAGTTTATTTGACGAATGGCACATTCAATTCATCTGTAGATCGTAAAATATATAAACTTAAAAGGGACCTTTGGTGGAAAAACGCTGGCGGTTGAAATAATCATAGGAGGTCTGAGTACAATAGAGCTGGTGCGTCTCAGTTCTGAGGGCACGTATGCTCGTAAATACGACGTTCCTTATTATTAGCAGCTATTGTTCGGGATTGTACATGTACCGTCAGTATATTTAGAAATGAGAAACAGTACTGGTGAAATAAATAGGCATTTATATTAAAATCCATTAGAAAATTATTATTACAACATCTTAGTATAGGATTTGTGAAAATTATTGAATATATGTTAATTTTAACTGTGTATCTTTAGCAAAATATTATATTATCTGTATTTTTTAAAT
This sequence comes from Philaethria dido, assembly GCA_033558755.1. NCBI lineage: Eukaryota > Metazoa > Arthropoda > Insecta > Lepidoptera > Nymphalidae > Philaethria > Philaethria dido. Next base: position 438,551 of record JAKGSA010000089.1, on the reverse strand, counting down.
AAATATAATGATTTTACGTATGAATGATTTGTAACGGAACGGATTTAACATAAGATCGCTTAATCAAAAATAATACGTAATATTTTTTTGCCAACGATACTCTAGGTTAATGTCGGATATCCGACACTCATACCTTAATATGCAGCCGTGGCCCGTCTGAGCGTTGTACAATTCAATCCTAAATAAACGTAATCCCGCAGTAATTAACAATGGCGTTGATGAATTCACTATTAAAAACGCTAGACTGAAAATAAGCGTGGTTTAATTAAAAGTTACTATTAGCAGCTGAGTATTTGAAATGACGAAGTTTCTTTTAAAGTTATGAAGTTTTGTAACAGGCGAATCGCAGAAATCGAAATCATTCATCTTTTAATCTGACAAGTTCTATTGTAGCCAGCTCGTTGTGTAGGTTTGGTGAGGGGCCATCAGGTTTTTATGTAACTCTACTGCTATTTGTTACCTGTTCTTGTAGATACCATCTCATGGCAAGCTCGAGCTTAATAAAAGGTATGTGCATATGCCACAGTTTTTTGTCCAAATCAGGTTTCCTAGACTGTCAAGTTGGTAGCCACCAATCGGATTAAAAATAAATTAGCATTTATTAAAATAAATGTATGATTTATTGTTTTTGCATTAGTTAAGCATAATATAAGCAAGTATATAAGTACAATGCTACTTTTGTAAATGTAGATATAGTATAAATGACTACGGTGACGTAATTTTATAAATCACGTAATTAAGGGAGTATGATGAAACATAAAGACAAGAAAGGAAAACAATGAAAGTAACTGTTTACAATTGATCAATCAGGCAACGTAGCTATGAGTCTTAGCATACTGCTACGTTAAAACATGATATTAAAGCTATAGGCATATATTTAATGTGAACGTATCCTCCGCTCTGACGAAACAAAGCGCGGCGCTGAGTTCTCGATTTCGGAAAACAGCGAACGGAGTATCTTAATACAAGGTATTTGAAGAAGTTTATTTTACAGTTTAATATATAAAACGCCTGTCGTGGCGCAGAGGCACAAGCGTGCGACTGTAAACGCGACAGGTTGTGGGCTCGATTCCCACTCCAGGAAATGTAAAATTTAGTATTTTCATTTCTTGGGTTTGGTAACAAGGCTAAGCGCGGCGTTGAGTTCCGCCACTCAACACGCAATGCCTCAATTTGGCGGAAAGTGGGGAACGGAAATGTTGGAAGAGAATGGAGTGTCTTAACACTAGATTCCTACCCCGCTATATGCGGGATACAGCGTGAAGTTATTATATAAATAAAATATAACAAATGCGGTGAATTCCTATGTAAAATATTACAAATTACCTATTAGTAATATTTTCCATAGGTACAAGATATAAATGTATAATAAGTTCAATTTTATGATTACTTATATAAAAATTATTCTATATTCATCAGTAGCGAGGGGTGAAAATTTTACAAAGGTATATTCAGGAAAGCCGGTACATAGAGGTAATCCGGTGTGTATGACGGTATAGGATGTAAGGTATTTTAGCAATTAAAAGTTGAAATTTTGCTGGTGAACTTTTCTGGCCGTCATACTTTTGTCGAACTTGTATTTTTGCAATTTTACATCCACAATTGAATCGGTGAGTGCAGACACTACGTAAGTCACAAAAAATGCAAAAATTCGTAATCGATTTAAACTAGCTTAGAAAGGCAAGATGCGTGTTCTTTTTCTCCCTCCTCCAAAATTTGAAAATCCGGACTTACGTTGTTTCTGCACTCACCGATACAATTTTCCTGGCAATCTTTTTTTAGCTCTCATACTTGTTCTTGTCATACTCCCACACTTTCCTGGCGACCTTTTTTAGGTCTCATATTTGTTTTTTTTGCAAACTCACTCCGAAATTTTTCAGGTATCCCTGATCTGCTAATAAATCCGCCACTAATTTATTGTCATTTACAAAAGGTAAGCCGATGAGAACTGTGTTGTATGGTCACTTTACCACTGATATTCATGCCTTTTTAGACACACTAAAAACCTTTTTTTAAAATTGAAGCAAATGACAACATAAGAATTATACTAATTGCTTTATTATACAAATTCTAAGAAATTAACGTGGACCCTTTTAATAACAAGTTCTTTATGAGTTTATGACGAATGAATACGTTTTACGGCGAGATTTGAGATCAGGGGACGAAATATTTTGTTTTAATAAAAATAAAACGCTTACTCTAGATGAATATCTTAAGTGAACTTGAGAAACTGCCGCTAATATGAAGAAACTCATTTGTGGTACATACATTAATCAGATAATGTTTTGAGTGACAAGTGGGGGCACCTACCTGTCTAAAAAGAAATAATCTTTTTGACGTCTTACATACATGTCTTTGACAATAATAATAAATATTAATTGATATTTATCCGGCTTTTATTTATGTTAAGCCGTATTCAAAAAATAGTTTACATCATTTTTTATTTTTATCTACTATTATATGTTGTTGGTCGAATCTTCTGCTTTCCTGGATTTCTTCTTTCTTTATTTCTTCTGTGGTTTAGCTGTAAAACGTGAAATATCATTTTCCCCGTTGAAATAGGAGGTTCGAAAAATCCTTTTTTAGTGTCCATTACTTATAATAAATATAAATTTACTCAAAAGTGTACGTTTTCTAGGTATTGTGTACAATTTAAAGTGATATTCAACGCAGATTGAACAGTCAATACTAATGCGCAGCAATGTAATCAAATTTTCTTTAATTCGGTTAAAATTCCGATGTTTTCATACATTTCTGGCAACATGTATTTGCATTACATTTGTAACAACTCTAGTAAGCAAAATCAAATTCTACATACTCCGATAGCACATTATTGAATAGGAATGTCTAGCCGATACTATATATGTGTCATTATTGTATGTTAATAGACCAAGCTTACATCTACGATATTCAACGAATGTATGTGGTGTTGGAGCCTAGATTTGAGTTTTCTGTCTCTTGATTTATGATTCCAATCTAGAAATTATAGTCTACATGGCAGGTTTTACGTTAATAATTTCGTTCTACTTAAATTATAATCATTTACTCGTGTAACAATGATTGCTAATATCTGATTACATAATAAATATTAGTAAATTCGATGAAAATATCGATCTTGGAAATCTTCTGATATCGATGACTGTAACCTCAATATAGTAATTTACATAATAAAGACGTTATAGAATGTTCGTGGCACCGAGGCTATATTTTTTAAAATTATTTCATCTATATCGTGTAGACCCAAGTATATATGTACATGTCTTCTTTTTAATAGTAATTACATACAATGCACATTAAAGTTTGCTGGAACGCGCATATAAATCGGCTGTTTCATGAAATATTGAGTTGCAGCCGTGGGCTATGCAACTCGGACAGCACGGTCGCGTCGCCGCCCTTATCTCTGCAGATGCGATTTTATACTTGATTTTTTTCTGACTTTTATGGATCGGTTGTTCGCGATGTATCGATAATTCGGGATCTTTTATTTTATGCTTCTAAACTCTGGTACAAGAGATGGTTACTCAACGACTTCAAAACGTGCAAGCTTGTTCGGCCAAAGCCCCATGTCGTAGCAGCTCGTAAAGTAAATTGTACTTAAGTTTGGGAAATACTTATTTTTCTGTTTTACGACCGATGACTTTTTCTACAAAAAGCGTTAAGCTACAAACCGGTTTAGGGCGAGTCCTCACAGCGTATGGCTGCTTCATAACTGGCTACTTTATGCTATTGTAATGGTCTAAGAGTTGCTACCGAGCACAAAAACGTTTGCATTGTCTCTAGCCATCTTGTCTTATATAGTGCTATGTTTTATCACTTCGCACGTTGCTTTTGACAATTCATATAAAAATAAGTGTTAGGGTTTCGAGCATGCATGGTTGATAGCATACAGGATTTGAACAGAGAAACCATTTCCATTCGATTTAACAAAAAATAAATCAATTAAATAAAGCACTTTTAATTACTACTATACTAGCTATTAATTGTTTATTTACATTTTTCTATACCTTTCTCCAAGTAGATACATTCTGTTTATTATACTATTGTATGTTTAATTCATAATTCAAATTATGTAAACTTCTTAAAATGTTGATTTTAGAAATTAATGTTCATAAATTTATGGCAAGATTGATAACTTATCTCAGATTATCAAAGTTGCTTAAATACTATAGATATTTGAGTATACGATTTTTGAACTCGTTTTTGTGGGCGAATTTCGTATTTATAATATGTCACATATAAGAATAAGAAACCAAAAATTAAGGGATTGTTTTCTCTGTAGGTACATATATTGTTTATATTTTATAAAGTTTTGCCCGAGGGTTGAATGGATTATAATCATGATAGTAGATTTTATTATTTCATGTTAAAGCTCTAAACATTCTCTGCGGTAGGATCACATATATGGCAGTATGATTTGCCTTTATGAGCACCATTAACTTCGTATTGATTATTGTACACAATTCAAGTACTATAAATGTCTATTAAATTGAAGCAATATTAATTTATGCCATATTCCAATTGGTTTTGGAATTGTCTGTCTTAACATGCATGAGGATGAGGCTATTTATTAGTACACAGAGGAAAGAAGAGCTATGTTTGTAATAGCTGTAACTTTTTGTAGTAACTTAGTGTCATAACTGCTCAAATAATTTTATGTTGAAACAAATGTAAAATTCTCAATTCCTATAAAATAAAACAATTGCTGCAACAATTCGACGTTTTAACATTCAAATTTTAAATATAAAATAAAGAATATTGCGTTTTTATCTGCGTGATAAAATTTATGATATCTCCCGTATCTTGTTTCATAATTTTAAATGTACTCACATAAGGTAATATTCTTTTTCAACGTTTCTTTTTAATATGTTTCTAAGTCTACAATTACGTAAGGGTACGTGGTTTATCTTATATACAACTACAAATTCATAGTTTCACTTATCAAATAGATATTTGCATTTGAAATTCAGTTGTGTAAAGCACCACATAAATATTTTTTCATTTCCAATCTATTTCATTCTTTGAAATTAACATAACTATTTATTACGAGATAAAAAATATTGTAATTTATACAAGCAATTACCATGTCCATCCATGGTAATGACCAGCAAGCTATAGCCATAATTGTAAGTAAAAAATTTGGTATATCTACTGGTTACTTTTGGAGTCTAGAATAGCACTGAAAGAGCATTGAGATTGACCTGAAACCTTGGGAACGGAAAAACCGGGATTTTACAATTTTCAGTCGAAACTATTGAAAATAAAGATTGAAATATAAGGATAAGTGTCATAAAGTCTACGCAATCGAATTAGCACATCAAAACTCGTACTTTGTGTACATCAATTATTTAGCCGAATCAGCATTTGTGTAACAAATCAATTAACACGAACAAAGGAGGAAACTTTAATACGATTAAATTAAACTTTGTTAAAATATATTTGCATAGATATGTATATATGACCGAAAATATGATGTAAGACTGTGATTTAGATTAGCCGATCTATATCTTTTGTTTCGTGATAACCTTGCGGTTGCGATATGCCACAGCCATTCACAAAGTATAATTTTTCATTAGTAAATAATATTTGACCTACAGTCTCAAATATTCTATTGATTATTCTATGTAAACACATTTCTATAGAGCTTTTTAAGCTGTTAGTCATATTGAATATTTTATCGAAAAAATATTTTTAAATGCTGCGTACAGAATTTGTTGCGTGAATTAAATGACTTAGTGTTTCCATATATGAAAATTCTCTTTAAACGATTGTTGCTATTACCATGAATTGATGAAATTAAATGAATGATCTTCACGGTTGGAAATTATTTAAAGTTTTGTAATGTGATGTAACAAATTACATTGCAAAACCCTTTAGAGATATTCTAAAGTAAAAAAATAGATCAGCTTTATTAAAATGATGTTACAACGATTTCTCAACAGGGGTACATAACAAAAATAAAGAAAATCTTTATCATATGTGTCGGCGTTTGCTGTCGTGTCACAACTCGTCTTGGCGGGGCTCGTTTCACTCCAGTAACTACACGACAAGCAATCGGACACCTTGCATGTGGGGCCCACTGGTGTTTCGGCCTGTAAACAATTCTTTGGAATTCTGAACAACTTACATTTTAAGTTCTGACATGTAGAAATAAATACAGTAGTCATAAAATAACAAAAAAGTGTCGAAGTCATATAATGAACCTGTATTAAATTTTAATTTAAACGCGGAGGTACGTGCAAAGAAACGCGTCTTGTTTGTTTATGTTTCTTGTTGTTCCTACATGACCACATGAAATTCAAGTGTCAAGGCAAATTTGAAATTTATTTTTTGTTAAATTCGTTTTACTTACCTACTAAAAGTATAAAATTATATTATAGTTTTGGAAACGAGAATATTCCATTGTATTATATTTACGTAAGAAACATTTGACATTAAATATTAGTATATTTTTTGTAAAATATTTTCAATGGTTCCAAATTCAGTAACGTGAGAGGATGCGTTTATTGTTATTGTTTTTTATGGGCTCTACGTAACTTTATTATAATTGTTATAAATATTACATATGAAATAAGAGAAAATATGTATGTATTCATTGTAAAACATAAATATTTTTTGTGGTTACACTTTGATTTCCTATTTTTTCATAAAAAATGTGATTTGTATATAAGTATTGAAGACAATTATGGCAAATTCATAAAATAAATAAGAATTAGAAAATTCCCCAATTTAATGAATATAACAATAGAAATCCAATGAAATGATAAATATACTGCCGTAAATAAGATATTTTTTATTCATAAATAGTACTATTTGCGTTATAACTATTTCAGTTTCACTTTTAAAATAATTAATTATAAAAAAAATATTAATTACAGGCAATCGCCCATATGGTAGCAGAATATCGTTTTCCGCTACAAAATCACATCGAAGGTTTAAAAATAACAAGGCATAACAGCCTAATCGTATCGCGCTGCCCCCGTTCCTAAATCCACCGGGCGGCGGAATGCTGGCGAACGAGTTTTCTATCTGTCCCTCTCTTTTCTACGTTTCATTTATGTCCGTCCTTGTCACTCGCTTGTCATTTTCTATAAGTTTTTCTAACATTCTCCCAACGTGCTGCCCCGTCGGTTTCGACCTAACGCCTGAGACTCGAACGATAACTTTTGTTTGTTCAAGAGTTACGACCATTGTTTGCGACACTTACGTTGTTACGCTCAGTTACAGTTGAACGGCTGTTTATTTACAAAATTGTAATAAAACTATTATTAAATTCATAAATTATTATAAAACTCCGCTTATTAATATATGTTGTGTACACATTGGAATATTAGTTACGAAATTGAAAGCATTCCTTCACAAAAACGTGGGTGATAAAACAGTCATTCAGCAATTAAATTTAATGCTGCCGTATAATAAACAAGGCAATAAAATTAAGATTTTGTCTAATTCAATAATGAGTATAAAGAAACTACTTCATTTCAATTTAAATTTCCTCACTAGATATTATAAATTCAGTTCACGCTAAAACGGACAGAATAATACCAATATAGAACCAATAGAGGTACCAATATAGAAATTACTTAAACCTGGAGCTAAATAAAATCTTAATCTAAAATGTCCCAGCACTGCCCGTTCTTACTAACGACTTACAAATTAAAGAGACCGAGACGTGTGCCATTGGAAACTTTATGGGCTTTGCATGTCTTATATCAATAAATTATTAACTACGCGCCTTGTTTGATTTTATATTGTTACTTGGTGTTTGACAAATGAAAATGAACTTTATATCATAGCACTACAAATTAATTTTGTATGTCATGATTCAAAAATTGTTATTGAAATTTAGTCTTTAAAACATAGTCAGAATGTTTAATTTGTATTGGTGTGAGTAAACCTGAGCAGGTACAAATGGTAGCGAACAAGTGTGTATTGCGTAAGTGGGGGAAGCGAGAATCTTTAATTTTAATTAATACGCTAGACCTAGGGACTTCGCTTGCTATTTTCAATTATGCTTGCCGGTAGCCTGTTTTGAGCTATATGATTTAAGAGATACCTACATGCAGCGTTGACGCCCTAGAAGAAATTTTAGGTGAAATTATACTAAGGCATATCAGTGGAAAAAATAAGAAAAACAAAAAGCAAGTGGTTTTGCTGCGCAATATTTTACGCTAAGTTACATTTTCAGGGAACATTGGCGAATGGAAATGTTAAAAGAGAACAGAGGGTCTCAAAACTAGGTAGCCTGGTTCCCTCTACTTACCCGGCTACGTGGGGGATACATGAATATTACTGTCATTGAGTCCAAGTTCTCTTTTGTACTCTCTTGTATCAATTATGAGATGAAAAGCACATGGACTTATTATTAGGACACGCTTTATTATTTTAAAAAGTTCTTTACACAATGAGATTGAAAACTGCAAATTCTTACTATGTACCTATTGAGACCTATGACAAGTTCTATTACATTTTACTATTTTGTTATTATATATACATTACATATGAACTATCTCATACAAATATTAAGGCGTAAACTTAACGCAAATTCTATTAAAAATATGTTTCATTTGTTTGTTTAATCAATGATTTCAGTAAAGATAATACATTTCACACAGATATAGAACAGATCAAATTTACCTAAATAATACATCTACGCTCCTTAATAAAAAATGTAATAGTTTATATTTATATATTATGTTTATATAGCCCTGCTAACATTTCCTTTAGAATAACAGTTACTAAATAATTTTTTTTTTTTTTTTATTGATAACGGACGGCAAACGAGCAGAAGGACCACCTGATGGTAAGTGGATACCTTCGCCCATGAACATCTACAACACCAGAGATGTTGTAGATGCGTTGCCAACCTAGAGGATACAGATGGAAGAGGAGGACATTGTAGTATGCCGTTCTCGGAACCACCACATTTTGGGGAAAGGATGGGTGGGAATGGGAAAACCTGGCTTACATGCCATCGAACCGGAACACATCATAAGACATTTGACGGTTCGTCTTTGACATGATAGTGGTCGCGAGCCAGACGGAGGACGAACCTCCTACCACCTAACATATATATACTAAATAATTTTGTATGTTATATTCGTACATTCTTATAGCTCCGTGGCAGGTAGAGTTTAATGTTATTCACACTGTTCTCTTTACTTTCTCCATTCATTTATACAATTGAGATATCTGAAAACTGTTTTAACTAACAAACTTACGGATTCTAGCAAAAGCTGATATGTGCCCATATTTTATATAAATGTAGCTATATTCTTTCAGGTATGACTTGAAACCATAATTACTTTATGGTTGAAGCTTAAAGTCCAGTTAGCGCTTCTCGAAATTTCACTATGAAGACGTCAACAATATATATCTATCATAATTATAAAAATAATTACATGTTACATAAAATATGATATGCAAATTAATGAATCCCGGTACTGAATTTTATAACGATATGTTGAAATCAGAGCTTACTAGGCGAAAACTAATAGTTAGACCAGGAGAGAAGTCCATGTAGGCTGCCAAGAGTAACAAGTATAGGCTTCCGGTTGTGGTTATACTAGACAGCATACTGTGTCCCGACCAAAAATAATATTTACTTCTAAATTTTACATTATACTGAAAGATAGAATATTAATAAATTAATATTTATAAATTAATACGTGAAGCAAAAACGTTACAAAAATTTATTTACGGAAATTAAGCGATTTTTTATTAAACTTCTCACATTTAAAAATATATTAAATTAATAAAATAAATATTACACAAGCCTGACGTGGCGCAGAGGCGCGTGCAACTGTAAACGCGACAGGTTGTGGGTTCGATTCCCACTCCAGGAAATGTAAAAGTTTAGTATTTACATTTCCTGGGTTTGGTAGACAAAACAAGGCAAAACGCGGCGTCGAGTTCCGTCACTCAGCGCGCAATGCCTCAATTCGGCTGAAAGCGCGGAACGGAGTGTCTTAACACTAGGTTCTCAGGTTCCCTCTGTCTACCCTGCTATGAGCGGGATATAGTATGAACCTAAAACAATAAATGTTACATACACCAAAGAGTGACAGCCATATCCATATAAAGTAAGATTGCTAGGCAGCGCGTTGTTAATGCGTCAACGTGGACACTAGTATCTATAGATATATGAAATTGGCTGCCTCATTTAAACAACATATATTTTGGTATTGTATAACAATGAAAGATGAAGCCATAGTAACGCAGTGGGACATCATCTAAAAAGCGTAAACGAGAATGATCCAGGGTTGAATTTCAGGGGAATGATTATATTTGAATTAATTTCATTTTCCGACTCTGGAAAGACAAAACGGACTGTCCTGCTAGATGAATTTATACTCGAATATTGATGAGGAATGGTAGTAGTTACTTATAGTGTGTAGCGATTTTGATTTATTTTCTATATATTATCTTTTACTTTTCGCTTCACGTATGTCCCGCATGAAGGACCCTGATGAAGGACCCTGACTCCATTCTCTACACTACATTCTGTATTGATTTAACAGGAACATTTTCTTAATCACCAATAACTTTTAAATTAAAAATTTAAATAACCATTTTACACTATTCTATAGAACATGTTACTCAACCTAACAGGACCGTGAATATATATGTATGCAATTATGGATGTATGTATGTTTGATATAATAACTACATATACGAACTCGTATGTCAATATTTTGAAAATAAGCAATTATTAAAGTAAACAATTCAATATTAATTTTATATGATAATACGACAGAACATATCGATTATATTTTTTATTTTGTTCTTTGTTACATGGAACAAAATGATGTGTATAAACATTTATCTTAATAAATCTTTAGTAAGGTTTTTAGATCGAGTAAAATTTGTCAAATCAAATTCACTGTAGTTTATTCTATATAAAATCTAAATTTTTAATAACTATAGTAGCTGTGCAAGTGGTTAAAATAAAATTTAATGTAGAGGCCACCCAATGTGCAACTATATAGCACAGTAAGACTTTCCACCTATTGCATATTGTAAAAGTTACAGTATAATTTTATAAATAAGATTCATAAGCTCTAAATTCTTTATTTATAATTAAATTGTTATGACACGTTAGACGCTATCACAAAACCGCAAGCAACCACAATATCTGCTTTTATTTCAAATGACCGTCCTTATTACAGAAACACATTTTTGCAGGCGTATATGATATTTCGATAATAATGTTGCTCTGTAAAACAAAGTTTAATTTGTCGAGAGTTCTCACAGAATTGACTTAATTGACTTATAAAACGACATTTAAAGTTACTTTGTCGATCTCTTTTCATTACTTAACATAATCTTCATTTCACTTTTATTTTTATCACTGTAAAGCTGACGCCATTTTTGTCTTTACAATTAAATCTTATTTTCCTAACCACTCACGCCATCTATCTAATCAACATCAACAATAGTAAAGCACGCCCAAATTCGAACTACTAAAGAAAGGAATTCAATGGTATTTCCTTACATATAAATTATTGCGTGACATGTTATAATAATTTACACCTTAAAAAAGCATACTTAAGCGAAACATCTAGACATCGAACGTTCTTGACATTTAAAATATAAAGACACTAAACAAAGATTATGTTAAATTTAATAACGTGAAATCAGATATGCGTTAGCATAACGTAAGACACTTTAAGTCCGATGCCCAAATTGGTTTTATAATCAGAATGTGGGGTCATTTTATAAATTTATGGCATCGTCAATACTTGAGTGTTTGTTTCCTCGATCAGGCGCAGGTAACATATTTCTTGAGGCAGCGGGGGGTGTCTCTGGCAGGCAGAGGATGCACGGCAGTGCCTCTAAGTACGAACGACCGTAGTTATTATTAAGTTAAGGGAGTAACGAATTTGGTGATTTAATATGAATTTATAATCATTGTATATAATTTTATAATTAAATTGTATTGATTTAGTCATTTAGTCTTAAATAATTCGTATATCATAATATATTCTATTGTTTTGTGCTTATAAATCATCAATGCTATTTGAATTTTTGTCAATATATTTTTTATTTGGGTTTATAACAATTTTTAAAAATATTTTATACATTCACGTCTTTGATTTTATAATAATATTGCAATAGTCATGGTATGATGGATCATTACTGACTTATATTTTCATAATTTCCTTATGGACCTCAGTAAATTATGTGTTAAGTTGCCCGTGGTTTTCCAAATCGATTAGTGCGTTTCAAAACTACACCAGTTCTTTTAGATGTCCTTGCCCCAACTTGTCGTTTTGATTACTTTTGATGTAAAGCGATAAATGTGACTTATGTGGTTTCAGCCTAACGGCGAATACATTTTTGTAATGACGGGTTTTGGCAGTTTAGGCGGGCATCGTTTAATGTGTGAATGTTATTATTATGTTTTTTTGGAGCTCTACCGATATACCGGTTAGGCGTCGGATGATTCGATACAATTTACACCAATGTATGCAATATTCAATTATTTAATTAATTATATTTTTCTTTTTTTACAGGTATGGTTGTGATTTCAATATAATTTTATCGTAAGTAAACAATAATAATTTCGGTTTATTTATTTATTTATTTGGATCACCAACACAGCGAACAACATTAGCACATATTTGAAAAAAAAGAAAACAATAACTTCGAAACACATGTAAAATGTGCCGCTGCAATTGTAGGTGATGACGGCATGCTTATCTTACACCTACTATACCAAAATTCTAATTATATTTAAAACAAAAGAAAAATAAAACAGAAAATTACAAAAATACCTCTCCAAAATTAAAATAAAAACTAAAGCACCAAAAAAACAGCTATACCTTACTCTTAAAAAATTAAATTGACGTGATTTTTTTTTAACATAATATACTGAATGGATTTTAGATGTCACTCAGATCTCAAGGATTTTAGTATTAGAATTGCGAAAATCAAAAAGTTGGGGAATCAAATGCTATTACGTTGCGAAGCGAAAAATATTTTGAATGCACAAATAAAAACTAGCACCTCATATATATTAAGGAACCAATTCCCAATTGTATAAGAAAGCGTTTATATTATGATGACTCACGAGGGTAGAATTTAGTGAATTTTAAAAATACATTTAAGCCAAATTTAGGTATATAGGTATACATTCTAAATTCATATAATAGTTATTTTAGCCTAAGTAAAAAAGTTACTATAATTATTATATCACAAATACAATTTATTTTATTTTAAATGAGTCTATTGCTTTGTAAAGCCAGCAAGGATAATCGCAGCAAACTTCTATCTCCGAACAAAAAAGAATTTTATCCACTAAGGGCAAGCTTCATTGCATGGCATGCCAGTTTGCGATAGACGATTCACTCCCTAGATCGCGCCGCTGGCGAAGCGTTCAGCTACTGTCAATCTTGAACAGGCATGCGGTGAGCCAGTCTTTATGCCGCAGTTCTACATACAGACGGACGGATGGAGTCAAGCCAAGGTGACTGCGGCGTTATAATTCTTTAGCAGAATTTCTAGAATATCATACTCACGTACCCTCACATATTATTCATTGACATTGTTACATTTTGGGAGGAGCATTTATATTTGAAATAAATAATTGTTGGCGGCATCACCGTTTCTTTTATAAATGTAGTTTTACGGAAGGTCCCATACTTTAATTGCTCTGGCGAAACTCAAATAATAATTGCTGGGCTTATATGAACGTACTGTGAGAGTGTTAGATTTTATCCAGTCGTAATGTTAGGCACGTAGGCTTTCCTTAGTGAGGTCTGTAATTGAGGCAAGTGGAGTTTCTGTAACTGGGTGATTACCGCTCACAAAAAGCCTGACACTGTTTTTTTACTATTTCTCACTGATATATGGTAAGTGTATTATAATTTTTAATTATTAATATTTATACCTCATTTCCTTTGATATTTTTCAGATATACCTCTTTGAATTTACTCATACCATAAAAGAATATTTTAAAGAGTAATAAAAAAGTATATCTTTTCACCACTCATTATGGTACACAGCAGACTTTTTAAATTACATATAGTAAACATATTTGTCATATTATTAAAAGCTTATTACTACATCACAGTATTTAATATTGTTATTTCTTGAAGAAGACTGATTTGAGAATACAATACATTTTTTATCATTGAACCCTTTCAGAACAATGAAAGTTGTTATTGCTCCTATTTTAGCTCCACACAGGGCATGTTCTGAATGCGCTAATGATCATTTCCATAAGTTCGGATATTATATATGTACTATTTACGGAAGCTTACGTAATAAATTATATAAGATATTAAACAAAATTCATAACTTTATCTTATGGCTATTCGTCAAATATATATTAAGTAGTAAAAATTCATCATTTGTAGGTTCCATCGTTTTTAAGTATATTATTTTAAAAGATCACCTATAGGATGTCAAAAGTTATGTAACCTATATGAGTAATTACATTAGCACACATGATATTTCAAGATCTTTTTGTGAATATCATATCTTATATTAGCTTTTTGTTAGTTTACCTAATATAAATTATGATTACGACAGGAAATATTGAATAGGCTATATGATTAAAGAATTTCTTAACTCAGTAATATGACATACGAGTACATACGTACTTGTTGTAAACAAACTGTTGATTTGTTTTACAAAACGAAATATCCAAGTATATTAGCAAAAATAATTTTCACATCCACTCTACTGAGAAACTGGTATGAGCTAATGAGTCAGCATGGTTTATTTTAGACGTCTTGAAGAAATATTTGACGTGGTAACCTGAAACTGTTTTGTATATTTTACGCGAGGCTCGCGGGCGATAATTTCGATACGAGCCGACCGTCTGGCGAGCCTAACGTGGCATTTATGATTTATAATCTGGCCTCCGACGGGTCCCCTCATCTGAGAGCCGCGGTCTTAAAAATAATTTTGACTTTAAATTGGAAGCAACTTATTATGCCAGAGTTTTATGCCATGGGACCTGCTTAATGATAGAAATCTTCAATCCCTTTGCTACATTTGTGTTTATATACCTAGAAGCATTTCATTATAAAATTTTAATAACAAATAAATATACAACTATAAAGCCAGGTTTTCCCCTTTCCCACCTATCCTTTCCCCAAAATGTGGTGGTTCCGATAGCGGACTACTACATTGTCCTCCCCTTCCATCTATATCCTCTAGGTTGGCAACGCATACAACATCTCTGGTGTTGTAGAGGTTCATGGGCGAAGGTAACCACTTACCATCAGGTGGTCCTTCTGCTCGTTTGCCATCCTTTATCCATAAAAAAAAAAAAAAAAATCTTTCTTTATTAAAAATATAATATTTTATTGCATAACTATCGTAAACGATAAATCGAAGTCATTTAAAAGCTTTCAATTTACAAGAACCGAAACTTAGTCAACACGATTGCATTCCCGCCACTTAATTACGGCAGTCACGCTTCACCTAAGAAAAGTCTTTTGTGCTCTTTTTCCGAGCGTCAAGAAATGTAACAAAACGGTCTCGAGATTTTTTTTTATTGAAATGACTTTTAGTGTCACGGCTCGGAACGTTGACGGTTTAATGAGAAAGCTTTGTGATCCACGGAGCCAGTCGGCTCTGTGTCGAATTGTCGCTGCGATGCCCATTACAGATTTATTTAACAAGGATCATGTGAACATTTAGGACGTACTGTACATTTTTAAATAAGGTTCATATAAAAGTAAAATTTTCTTTTATATTTGTGTCCTTTCTTTCATGTCTTCATATATTTTATATTGTTGTGTGGTATTTACAATTTTTTTTTTTTTTATATTTATTTTATTATTATTAATATATATTTTTAAATAATTAATGTAAATTACACTATAATTTTAAAAATATATCTGTACCTACGAAATATAAAGTAATTAGTACAAAATATATAAAATATTTAAATATTTATGTACCCATACATAATTAGATAATAAAACTGTTTCAATTGGACATTTATTTTCTTAATAATATATATTTCTTAAACAGATATTTATATGTAACTTCAAGTGTTAATTCGCATTGAAATGCGTTCATTTCTTACATGACACCGTAAAGCAAGGGAAGTAATAGCCTCTCCCACCATTGCAGGGCAAAGGTTCGCTTAGGCGCTTGTAGAACAATTTTATTGTACTCGACTATAGTGTATTTAGATAGATTTATTGTAACTGAGTAAGAACACACCGGCATACATTGTTCTGGAACTTAAACAATTAAAGGTTAAATACTGACATGAAGGCTGCAGTCGGCTAGCATATTATATTAGTCAAGGCTGTGTTAGAATTTAAGTTAGACCAAAAAACCTTTTGTAAAACATATAATGTAATAAATTTATCGACAAAAAATTGATGTAATTTCAGGAGATTGCGTGTTTGCTTGTAGATCTCAACAAACTTGCGACAGCCACTAACGTATTCTTCCAAATATATCTCAATTGCACTGCATTTATTGTTTATTACGTTGAAATCAAAGAAAAATATTTGATGATGTCGCTCTGTGAATAATCTTAAATAAGCTGATATAAAATTTTAATGAGTAAATTATAACCAATAGAGTTGAATGTACAACAGTGAAAATTTATTCCTATATATTGTCATCAATACTAATGAACGTTTTGACTAAATCAGGTTTCATAACCGGTACTAGCGGTGTAGCTTGTCAAGCTTTTGAAACTAAGAATTTACCAACTAAATGAAAATACGCGGATATAGTTATAATGATCGTTCATAAAAGTTATAAAACTTAGAGTTTGTGATTAAAGAGCTCGCTGTACGGTAAAATTCATCATGAAATTGGCCATTGTATCGGATGAATTCACAACTATCAGCTCGCTCTTTAACCTCGCCCGCTTCGTGATGTCGTCTCGACCCCGAGCGAATCTATTCTGAACATCATAACCGTTTCAATTTGAGGTGGCTATTCTAGAACTTGATGTACGAGTATAGCAGTGCGACGTTTCTGATAGTTATTGGTTGTTATCGCTTAACCCATAGAGGTGTCAGTGTTTGTCCAACGTCGACTTTCTATAAACAAGCATGCGCGTTTTATTATTTTACGTCGATGCTTAATAGTTAGAGTTACTTACTTTGTTCGAGCAATAATATTTTAATAAAAGGCAGGATAAAATTAGAAAACTTTTAAATTGGTAACAATCTAGGGAAATATTTTGATTTTATAAAGACCTATTATTAACCAAAATTATAAATTACCTATAAATAAAATCTATACTGAAATTTAATATAAATTGAAAATAATAAGACAAATATAAACAAGAAACATAAAAAGGAAATCAATTTATCCAAAACATATTTATAATAAATACCGATGACTCGTTATCATATAACGTAGGATTGTTATACGCGTGCGTTGTTATAAATTTCCCTTCGAGATATCCCGGGATCTTCATATAAATTACATCAAATAAACTCAGAAGCATTCCACCATACACGGGAAGTATGGAAACCTTATCAATAAGGCAACGGGGCGTCTGATGCTATCGCGGACACAGAATATCTTCACAGTAGAGTTACGAATACTATATAACATGACATTGTTAGGTTATCGTGACTTAAAATGAATCAGATTTATCCTGATCGAGATTAAATCTTAAATATATTATCTAATATAATAATTTCTTATTTTTTTTCGCTGAAATAAAAATAACGTAAACTTTTTTTTTTTTTTTATTGATAACGGACGGCAAACGAGCAGAAGGACCACCTGATGGTAAGTGGTTACCTTCGCCCATGAACATTACAATACCAGAGATGTTGTAGATGCATTGCCAACCTACAGAATACAATACATATGGAAGGGGAGGACAATGTAGTGGTCCACTATCAGAACCACCACATTTTGGGGAAAGGATGGGTGGGAAAGGGGAAAATCTGGCTTACATGCCATCGAACCGGAACACATCATTAGATATTTGGCGGTTCGTCTTTGACATGATAGTGGTCGCGAGCCAGTCGGAGGACGAACCTCCTACCACCTAACAAAAAAACAGTTTTCATTTTTTAGGAAAGCAAATCGTATGAAAGTCGTCGTTTTATATAATTTATCGATCTTTGCTTCATTACCCACCTATATTAGTAGCTGAAGAAAACGCTGCAATGTTTTAATAAAATAATACGGGCAACATCCACTTAAATTTATACTATGACAGCTCGGACATCGATAGAAAACTGAAAGGAAATATTCTTTATCTTTAGTAATTTAATACAAATCATCATAAATTCATTCTATAATTTTATAAATATATTTTCAAAATGTTTAACAACTAAATATATAAAATAATCCTATGATTTAATATAGTACTTGTACTCATATTTCCACAAAGTAAGGTATAAAGTGATCTGTACTTGTATAGTTGAACAGGATGTTTGTGGGTTTACTCTCCCCAGTATATCTAGATGTAACTTTGGGTTATGCGTAACAGAACTCAATATTTTTAAACAGAAATAACGTGTAGAGCGGACTCACAACGTACAACGGACCTTCTTACCCAGAAGATGTTTTTAAACAAAAATAATCACATAATATTTGTTGTTAAACTCAACATTTAAATGATATAATTATAATAATGTTTAAATGCTATTAGCAATGTGAGACTTTCTAATCTAGACTCAACAAGTCTGCGCCGCTGGCAGTTTAAACGTAACAGTCTGCCTATGCCATCAGACCTCCTGGTCAACTTACGAATTGATCACACGTTATTAGTATTACTTCCTATATTATAGGGACATAATATCCATATATTTATAAAATTTGAAATCATCTTAAAATATGTATAATTAGGTATACTTATATGTTATGGAATAAATATTAAACTCATAAAGACTTGATGTTTCCATTTGCTTCATAGAAGAATATGCAACATGTATTTTTTAGCCTGCTAGTAATTATAAAAAAACTTGTAAGGCATCCTACGTTAGGAGAAATATGTTACTATATTCTAAATAAGGTCTGAGTATCTAGAATTTAAAATGGAAGTACGTCACTGCTTCCACTGAGAATACACTTCCGATTATTACCAGTGCGTACATCTGTATCTTTTTTTTAAAGTGAAAATTACCTTTACCTTTAAAACTAAAAAACGCTATAAAACTAATATTAATATAAAATATAATCGCTGGACTTATTCTTTCATAAGTTGTAATTTATAATAAATATTATAACTTCATACATAACTTCATTGTTTTTTTTTGTTATTTTAACGCATGCGGATGCATGCGAAATGCGGAGTGCAGATTGTATGAAAAACGTTTGATGACACGATAAATCCCGTCACGTTGTTTAAAATACAACCCAAATAATAATTTTTAATTCCTAGACAAGCATCGAGCAGGCTTTAATGAGTTTTAAAACTGGGAACATGTCTGACGACCAATAGAACATATCCTTTATTTGTAAAGTTAAACTTCATAATGTTAGTCAAGATAAGATAAAATGTAAGGCAATTGAACACTTAAATACTTCTGATCCGTGATATCGTAGCTCCAATTATACATCATATGGGTTTATTTAGAATATATTATTAATGAGGCCGGAACGACCAAATTTTGTCCGAGTAGGCGCTTAAATGAACAAGTTTGATTGTGGATAATATGGATTTAAAATTCATGTTTTTTATTTGCGATTTGCGAGTATTTAAGTAATAATAAAAAAGTAATTTTATTTATTTTATTTTACTACATACTTGATAAGTATTTATTTGGTTCCATGACTTATATATATATATATATATATATATATATATATATATATATATATA